>JAVXUL010000001.1:19587855-19603104 GCA_035590515.1 Trichilia minutiflora
CTTATCAATGATATTGTCCGTTTTGATTCAATTCTTGGGACCTTATGGTTTTGTTATTGATAATGGGTTATCATGAGAACTTCCCAAGAAGTCATCTATCTTGGTACTACTATCGTCCAAGCACGTTTAACTATATAATTCTTGGGAATAAACCACCACTCATCCCAAAATACCTCGTTGACAACTTGGTTTCAACTCTACATATATAGTCCAGTAACTTTCTCTCCCATTTCGATATGAGATTCAATTCATTCCTATCCCCTGCTATCCTAGAAGCTTTCCAGAAGTCGTTCCTTGCTCAGAGTCCCTCTTCTCGACGTCACTTTCCATTCTTATCGGATTGGGATGTTACAGACCTACCAGTTTTCTTTTGGTTCATCCCCAAACCACTACTATCATACTGGAGGAGAGTTGGCTCTGATACTATACTGTCACACACGGTCTAATGCTTGTCAACGATATTATTTACTTTGATCCAACATTTGGGACTTTATGATTTTATTTTTGATAATAGATTATTACGAGGACTTTTCAAGAGGTCACTTATCTTGATACTATTCTCACCAAAGCACGTTTAACTACGTAATTCTTGAGAATAAATCATCACTCGTCTTAAAAGGCCTCATTGACAATTTCGCTTTAACTCTCTCTATATAACTCAATAATTTTCTCTCTTATTCCGATATGCAATTTGATTTAATTTTACCTTCTATCATCCTAAAATCCTATCAAAAATTATTTTTTACTTAGATTTTTTTGTCCTAATACTACTTCGCACCTTTATGGGATCGGAATATTACACTAACTTCAAGGACTATCTAAACGAGGATGTTTGCCAACTTTCTTACTAAATCGACCTTCCTCTGGTACATGAACCTCCCTCAAAACTCTATTAACATTTGGTACAATCTGGAAAGTAAGTTGCATGAGCAATTCTACAGGACAGAACCAGACATTATGGTGGTCGATTTGGCAAAAGTTACTCAGCTCTAAGGCGAGTCGGTTGAAAAGCACATCGCCAGGTGCGGTGCATGTAAAAAAATTCAAGAGAAAAGAATAGAAAACTTTAAAAATCAAATACAAATGGAAAGATCACAAAAAGCTAACCCTTGTGAATATATCAATACTTCAAATAAATGTTTAAGTGAATAGTAGTTTTGAGACTACTTGGGTAAAAAAAAATCGAAACGGACAAAATCAAATTAAATTGAATCAAAATTATTAATTTGGTTCGATTTAAATTTAGTTGATTCGGTTTAGTTTTAGATTATATAAATTGAATCAAATTAATAAAATATAAAACATAAAATATTTAAAAGTTTTATAATTTTTTATTATATATTAATATATTATTAGTATAATAATATATGTAATATATTATTTTAATTTTAATTTTTTCATTTTTATTTAATAAATAAGTAATATAATTTGTTAAAAAATAAAAACTAATGAATTTAAATTGATAAATTATAATTTTTAATCTAGATCGTTAAATTCAATTCAACCGAAGTCATTTTTATCAATTAAATTTTGATTCGGTTATAGTATTTAATTGGTTTAATTTTAGTTTGTTATATTTAAGATTTAAAAATTTTAAACATCCAATCAAAAAACAAAAAACATATTCTAAGTGTTAATTTGTGTTTTGATTGAGCTTGAAATATAATTTAAATTTTGTCATTTATATATTTTTTAAAGATGTTTGTTTTTTAATTTAATATTAAAAACTTAATAATTATGAATAATTTTATCTAATTATATTTTAAATAGTAAAATTTATTTATTTTATAATATATATAATTTTGTTTTTTTAAAAATAATCATATTTTAAATATTCTTTTAAAATAATTATAATTGAAATATTATTTTAAATATTCTTTTGAATAAGGATATATTATTAAGAGTATTTTTTTTAAATATAAAATTTTAGTTTATTTTTTTTAAAAAATTTCAATTATAGGTATTTTAAAAAAAATTTAAAATATGGTCAATTTTGCATTTTTTAAATAATTTATCTAATTAATACGTCATTTAAATATATTATTTTCATAATTCTCGTCTTCAGTGGCAGAATAGTCGATGAGTTACTATGGGCCCTACTCTTGATCTGATTTACAAAACCCATGCACGCGATGACCAGTGAGAGCTCCAAGTGGACGCACAAGAAGTCCAATACCTTTGTTTTCTTGTCCAACCCTACCTCACACGTGAGGTGCACGCGTTTCTATCACCGCAAGTCCTCAACCGTATCCATCACTCTACGCCACGTGTCACTATGGCACCGTTGTCGAAGAAAAGAGAGGAAAAATTAAGAAACAATAGAAGAGAGAGTAAACGTAGGTTCTAGAGAAGGGAGAGAGAAATGGAAGACAAAAAGGAAACGCCTAAAACGGCGTCGAAGGTATGATACAAACCCCAACCCTAATGCTTTTTTCGATTATTATTATTATTATTATAATTTAACGGTTACGAGATTTTAGTACGGAGATGGAGTTTCAGTTTATAACTGAATTGTTGAGTTTATAATTCTTTGTAAATTCTCTTTTATTTACCTGTTTATTATTTCGCTGGATCCATGTTTGATTGCCTACAAATTGCAGGTTAGTGTAGGAAACGGATAAAAATCGAGTTCTTTTGTTGTTATTTGGTGTCATTTGTTGGGTCTCTTCAATCGAGAAAAACACTTCCTCAACTGAGGTCAAATTACAAACGTTTTTTTGGGATCAGTTTGAGCCCAGCTGTCGTTTTGTTTTAAGCAAAAACACCATTTAAGGGTTACGATTCCTCGAGTTTTGTTTTTTCTCTGTTTTGGGGTTGGTTGGTTGGTTTGTTTTCTAGGCTACTAACCAGTCAGAAAGTGTGATAAGCATTTTAGGCTACCAATTAGTCAGAAAGTGTGCGTTCTTCTTTATAATTTGGTTTTGCAATGAGTTTTTCTGGATCAGCATTTAAAAATAATGCTTTAGGCAAATTCAGAAGAATTGATGAGGAATGATGCATATGCTAGTGGGGCTTAGCATGAGGTTTTTGTTGTGATAATGCTTATGATTTTGGCATTAAACCATGAATTTTGTTCCGTTGGACCCAAAACAAGAGCAAGGGGTGGAATACCACAAAGGAAATATGACCAACAATGAGAAAATGAGAAAAATTAATGCAATAGCTGAATGATGATAAGGAATGTTAAGGATATGACGGAAAGAAATTTGCTAGGCCATTCATTGAAGCGTTAATGATACCCACTTTATTACAGGGGCTACATACATTTATGTGAATAATTTCTGGAGCCCTATTTTGTTTCATATACCGTCTTTAGATAATGAGCTAATGCTTGCTAATCATCTACTCTATGTCATGGTAAAATTGGAGCTTAGAACTTGTTACCAATTTAAATCTTAAAACATGCAACCTATTAGGCTCTCATTTGTCTTTGGAGCAATCAATTTGCCAACTTTACTAAATGGCATCTTCTAACTTCTGATAAACCTATAAATTTTGGCCTGATACCTCAGTATGTCCTATGTGCATATGGAATTTATACAAGTGTTATGATCAATGCAATTTTGAAGCTTTACTTGCTTCCCTTGATACAAGATACCAAAAGGCGGAAGCTTTATAAATGGGATTCGATGAAGGCATAACACGGAAAATGTTAGAACTGATGTTGTAAATTTTCTTTCCTTTTCCCTTTGTCATGCTCATTTTTAGATTTTTGTTAAACAAAGAGCCAAGACCCATATCTTCTAGTGGGCTTATAGTTTTATAGTTAAAAAGGCTTGAATATTCCGTGAAGTAAAACTAAATGTCTTAGTTTATTATTTTTATTGTCCTAATTGCGAGGAATAATCCATGTAAACAAATTAGAGTGGATTGCTATTGGGCTCAATGACTGTTGTGTTAACTTGCTGTCTTCTGATTATATTTCTAATGTAATTTGAATATTTGAGATGTTAAAAAAAATGTGAATTATAGCTCATAATCCATTGAGAACTTTGTGCGTTTCGTGGTGTCAAATCCTTTAGTTATCTTTTCATTTGTTCATCAGGTGCTGGTTGTGAAAAAACACAAGAATGAGCCTTTCCATAATAGGGTTATTCTACCTGTTAAGAAATACATGTAATTGCCTTAGCAGTTTAACTGATCACTGTTTAATTCTCATGACAGAAATCACGTGCAGCGGAAACAATTAGGTCAATTGATACATATGCTGCACAGTGCGAAAAATGCTTGAAATGGAGGGTGGTTACTACACCAGAAGAATACGAAGAAATTAGAAGTAAAATAACAGAGAAACCTTTTGCTTGTGACAGTAAACCAGGTATTACCTGCAAGGATCCTGCTGATATTGAGTATGATGCCTCTCGAGTTTGGGTCATTGACAGGCCTGGCATCCCTAAGACCCCGGAAGGTTTTAAGAGAAGCTTGGTGCTTAGAAAAGATTTTTCTAAAATGGATGCTTACTATATTACCCCTACAGGGAAGAAACTAAGAACTCGCAATGAAGTAGCATCATTTCTTTCATCAAATCCTGAATACAGTGATGTATCCCTTTCAGATTTCACGTTTACAGTCCCAAAGGTAATGGATGATACTATTCCTGAGGATGTTGTCAAAAAAGGTTCTGCCACTGGTGACAGCAAAAAGAAACTTAAAACATCAAAGGCTGTTGCTGAAGCTGGAACTGCAAAGGATTAACTATCAGCTGTCCTGCACTAAATTTGTTCTTGGTTCATGTATGCTAGAAATTTTTTTGTTGTGAATTGGGGTTCGGGTGGTTGAGCAGCTCATCTAGCTGGCCGTGTTTAGTTTTGATTGGATGGAGGCTGAGTGTGTTGCTAATGTATTGAACTGACCAACCTACATTTTGTTTTGTTGTCAGCTCTGGTCGATTACCAGAAAGCAGTGGCGCATTTGACACAACTATTGCCTTGCGATGATGCTAAGTTGTATGTTGATAATTCTTCCGTTACTTTGTATGGAGTAGCTGTTGTTATTGTTGACTGTATGGTATTAGTAAAGCTTGCATTTTATATTCTTGTCATGAATGCTTGAAAAGTTAAAGACAAATTAATTCTGAGAAAAGCTTGGAAAATTAAAAACCAGCTCCTGTGAAAGCTGAATTTAAGAGAACAGTCAGAGGCACCACTATTCCAGAAAGCAAAAGCTCCAAGTTGATCGCAGTTCTATTTGATTTGTACATGGATAATGTAATGGTACAGTTTTATTTCTTTAACCAAATTTGGAAAGAAAACAATAAAATCAAAGCTAACAGCGGAGATGGAAAGTGAAATGCTCGTGTCTTTGAAATTTTTTTCTGTATTCTTTTGAGAAAGCAATGATATGGTTCTGTTCAATTTTGTTGAAATGGACCCCATAAATATTTATACAACGTGCTTTTAACACCCAATAAAAGATTCTGTACAAAATACATGGTAGCCTGTTACTATGTACATGGACAGTTCAGAATTCAGAATCTCAAATACTAATGTGGCACTAAACGCCTTTGGAGAAAGAATGTAATACCGTCTTAGCATTTCTTGGCCTATAGAAACAAGAATCAGGAGACTGCTCTGTAATGCTCGAGTATGTTTTTTGTTAGTACGAGATTTGTGAAATTCTAGCAATCTAAGGTGGTATTCAGCTTCGACAACCTAGTCTGGGTTTGTGTACTCAAGTAGCATGTGTGGTGACCAATGAATCTTCACCAGGGTCCAGCAAAGGACCTCCTCAACTTCATGCTCACCTTATGCTGTAGCTGCATATATATCCTCACATATGCCTATCAACCTGCATCAAAAACACAAAACCAGATGTTGATTTGAAACGGAAAATGGGGACATTAAGGGCTTTTCTACAACCTCACTCTTTTATTTATGGATGGAGAACAAATATGAGTGCAAATTACGAAACCCCAATTTGAAATATTCAACATCGAGTTTGGGTTTATAGCATAAACAAAAATGGTTCGATGATATGGCCTACAGGTCAAGTTAAACCAAATAAAAACAGAATAATACCTTCTTTCTTCTGATCCTTGTGAATATAATCCAGCAAACTCTAATCTTGGGAGCTGGAAGCTGGATGCTGGAGCTGGATACTGAAGCTGGAAGCTGCTGAAAGTTGGGAACTGATTGCTGGGAGCTGGAGCTGAGTTCTAGAAGATGCCAGGTTGCAAGAAGCAATCTTGGAATCTTGTAACCGAAAATGGGAGGGAACTTAAGTTAGTTAAGATCCAGGAGCATTGTTAAAAATGTGAAGTAGGTTACTAAAGACAAAAAAATGACAGTTTCCATTTGTATATATGCTGACAGAAAATGACTGTGAGTGAGAGAGGTTTTTTTTCCGTGTGTTTTTCCTTCTTCCTCTGTAATTCTTTCTTGAGCTGAGTAATATACAAAGTTGATTTCTTCTTGAAAATGATCAGAGTTTTTCATTCATTCTTTTGTTAGTTTCTTCACTGATGTGGTTTGTTATTCAGTGTGTTCTTTAACAAGTTGGTTCGAGTTCTCTCAGTGTGTCTGTTTTGTTTCTTGGTGCAGCCTGTTCTTCTTCATCTCTTCTTGTGGTTGTTTCTCGGTCCAGAAAAGATTCACAATCCTGAAAGTTGATAAAGTCTGTGCTATAAGCACTGGAATCATCTAAACAGAATATTTATTATTCTAATTTTCATGCTGTACAACATCCGGTACTTTACAGAGAAAAGCAAAAGAGAGGGTTACACTAAATACACTTACCTGTCACAGGAAGGTAGTTTCTCAAAAGGAATTCTTATTCTTAAGTCAGAGCATTGAAGTCTGATAAAACGACCAACTGCAAGCACAAGGTTAGGTAGAGACCCCAAACGCTGAACTTGCTTAAGAGTGTCGCAAAAATACCCTCTGAATTATTATGATAGCATTAATGATTATGAAAGAACAATCAGAAGAGTATGTAATGAACACATTAGTGAGACAAACTATTTTTTGAACTTACGGGGTGGTGTTTCCTCTAACACTGTGAATGCCATCGGTCCTGTAAGACCTCCACGGCCTTTTATCTGGTTGATATCATGGAAGGATCTGCACTAACTACATCGACGTATGAGATAAATAATGTATGGTTCAACAAGAATATCTTTCCTGAGGTCACATATTATATTGTTTATGGTTATGATAGCCAGTACATCATTTTATCCTCTATGCACCGACAAAAAACCAGAGAGAGAAGAATGATAAAAAAGAGCTCAGACAAGAGGTGTATCTCTTGTTCACAAGGTCTGACATCACCAGAACCAGTAACACGGAAATATCTTGGATAAAGATTATGTATCCTGAAGCTGTTAGTAGAACCGTTGAGAACATTTTTGACATCTGATGGCTAGGGAAGATCCGGAAGACATACAGTATTCTCATATTTCAACATTTCCTTGCCCTTAGGTCGATCCCTGGTAAGTACCCAAGTAAAACTAACACCCATGTCCCTATCCATGCCCAGGGATTGGATGATTCTGGTCTGAACCACACCACTAACAAGCCACAAAATACTTGTATCTGCTTGGCAACGTATCAACTGAATATAATTTTTATTATATGCATCCAATTTGGGGATCAAGATTAATATCAGAGTTAAGCATATCCCACGGGAGTTTTTCGCAGAGAGTGGTTTGATACAATGTCAAACTACAACCAACATTTGTAATATCAATTTGAACACTAGCATCTTTAATGGGGTTAGCCACGTTTATTGGATTGCCGCTATTCTACATCTGTCAAGGGTAAAAAATTATGAAAATTCTATTGGTTAGAAAACAAACATTCATACTTCATCCCAGATAACGCAAATTAATATGTAGAACAAACATATTCTGTTTCGACATTTGGTCATCATTGTTTGCTTTTCTCCTTGTTTGTGCTTAGCCCTATACAAGACTGCATCGCATTTGACAAGGTACAAGCTTGCAGTATGTCCTCCAGCTAAGAATAAAGCTATGTATCAGTTTCACAACTGAAAAACCTAAATAGCCCCATAAAACTGAAACTGATAAAAGCAAAAAGCGTAAGCAATTATCCACTTGAAACTAAGAACACTCCAAGAACAAAATTTGAAGTTCGTGAATACTCTAATCACGAAGTTTTCTTCATAAATTGATACAATTATCTTTATAATTAATGTATGTGTGTATGAGTTGAAGTAAATAAGTTATGGAATTCATGTTTTTCTCATTTTCATGTCAAAATACGATATAGTAAAATATTGGTTAATTATAAATTTAATTTATTTATTAATTACATTATAATCTTTAGTACTAATAAAATTTGTTTATTGGATAGATGGTATATAAAAATTAAATAGATTTAATAGATGGTTAGTGTTTGGGTATTTTTATCAAAACATAGCCTAAAGGTCCAAGTCCATCAATCAGACATGTCTCCTCTATAAATTCATGAATATGACGACGTTTCGAGACCTCTTCCCACGATAATGAAGTGGTAGGATTATGTCGAGTAACACATTCGAGGTCATTAGTTCAAAGAATCTTTCTCGGATTACTTACTGTAGATATATTCTCGGAAAAAATTCTCAATACTATTTATCCGAGACCCCATTTTGGGGTATTCGATCAAGTATCTACGGTACACGGTATTGGAATCTCGGGGATAACTGTGATGAGAGCAGTATCTACGACACTATTGTATAATGTCATCAAAGGCTTGACGCATCTCCAAAAGGAACATCAGGACTCAGAGTCTCAGAGAATCTAGGGTCAGGGCCTCGGGTATATATGGTATAGTACGACACCAATAAAAGCCACGTCCCGCAATTCTCGTAACAAACTTTCAGGACAAACTAGTCCAACAATAACATGTGTCAACAGGTACGGAATTTCATGATTCCACATAACCGAATTCGGGAATAAAAAGGAGGTATGTATAACTTTTTATAGAGAGAGAGAATATACACACACATCTGACATATTCACAAAAACACACGAGAGATCTATTCTCCGATTTTCTCACTGCTTTTCGTCACTTTCACACACAAGCAAAACCCTCACGTACTTACTTAAGTATCGGAGGATTTTCGCTGAGAAACTAGCTTTACCCCTGAGTTTCCTTTGTTTTGCAGTTAACAAAACCAGAGGTTCAAGAAGAAAACAAGCTGGTGTTAGAGGTTGAAGTCGAGTACAACTTCTTGCATCAACATTTAGCGTCGTCTGTGGGAACTTAAACTAAAAGCTAAAAAACAATCAACTCTACCAAAGATGACAAACACCAGAGGTTACTCAACCAGAAGACACTTGACAGAACGGAGAAATGTTGATAGAGACTCCATTGATGTTACTGCTATAGCAAATGAAGCTCACAATACCCTATATGAGATTCCGGAGCATGAGAGCTCTAAATCTAATACAGGCGAAACTCCTGCGAGAGAGATTAACAAAATGACTCGTTTGTTGTAGCTACTCTAGGACAGTGAATAATGGTACGCAAAGAAAGACCAACAGATAAAAATACTGGTCAAAGAAATGACGGAGATGAAGAAGATGATGCAGATAAATATGGTAGGTACAAAGGTACACGATAAAACTTTAAAAAGTAGTATTCCCCGACCAGAAGTCATGACGAAGAATGACAAAAGGGTAAGAAGGAAGGACCCAGTTAAAAGACATACAGCTGCGGAGAAAGGAAAGAATAAGGCTGTTGAAAAGCCTTACCTAAAGAAAGTGGGAGGTAAGGGGGAAAATGTACCAAACCATGTTCATGAGAGACACTACCATGAATCTACACGTATGTCTCAGAGTCTGAAAACGGCTTAGGAGAAGTCGAGTGAAATTAGTTTACCCCTCCAATGACATGAGAGCGATGTTGGAACAGAAGCGGAGGAGAGAATATGAAGCTTTCAGGCACAGACACTCATGTCAGGAGGAGGATTGAGGGATTGTCACTAAGAAAAAAGATGTGAAGGCCTTGGTGAGGAAGCTGATGAAAAAGATGAATAGGGAGAAGGTGCGTCCTCGAGGTGAACCAGTCGAATTTATCCAATAAACGGGCCTATATTTGAAGTCATCTTTTGCCCTCAAACTGTTGGGCCAGACCTTGTCTCAAAAATTTGAGATGCCCCAGATTACCCCGTTTTCTAGAAAAACAGATCCATAATTACATATAGATTTTTTCCATGAGATGATGCTTGTCTAGGGCCTAAGTAAAGATCAGATGTGCCACTTATTTCCATTGACCCTAGAAGGACAAATAAGAAAATAGTTTGTAGGATTGACTCTGGGGAGCATCCGAGACTTTGGATAGTTGTTTGATGTGTTCACCAATGAGTTTTGAGGAGCAGTTTTTAGTACCAAGACTCTAAGCTCCTTGTTGTTGCTTAAACAAAGAAGTGGTGAAAGTTTCAGAAGTTTCGCCAAGAGGTATCATGAGGAAGTGCTCGAGCTAGGAGCCTTTCATCATCATTTGGCACTGGAAAGATTAAGACAGGGGCTGAAGATAGATAGGTCTTGGTATGCCATATGTAAGTCCTCGATGAAAATATATGAAGCTGCTAGGAGAAAATTATTCAATGATATTGAAGTTAGAATCAGGTAATACTGAATATGAAGGAGGAGAAATCGATGGGTGTTCCTCTTAGAGATAATAACCGGTTCAAGAATAAGAAATAGAAGAATGATAAGAGAAAGTTCTCTGAGGTGAACCATGGGAGAGATCGAGCCTCAGAGTATTACCAAAATGATAGACACAGGGAGGAACCTTACGTAAGAAGATCACCTCGCAGAGATGATCCGAGGCGAGTGGCTCAGTTAAAAGAGAAGAGAAAATTTACTCTCCTGAATGCGTCCCTTTCTTAGATCTTAAAGGAGATAAAGAGGCGGGGAACCCTTTTGTTAGATCCCTGTCCGATCAGAGCCAAGCCAATCAGGGAAGCGAAGAACAGATTTTATGAGTTCCATCAAGATGTGGGACATTTGACGGATGACTGTTATGACTTGCAGAATTAGATTAAAGTCTTGATTAGGAATAACTACCTGACCGAGTTTATAGTTCAGAATGATGAGAGAGCCCAAAGGCACGATGACACAATAATAATTACAGGAGGCCCCACGTTAGCTGAAAAATCAAATAGGTCTCGAAAAAATTATTCACGATACTCTTTGTCGAACACAAGTGTAGAGCCACATGTAATGAATGTGCGTACAGAGAAGAGACCAAAGGTAGCCTTAGTTTTAATACTGTTTACGAACGAAGATGAATCTGGAGTTCATTACCCACATGATGATGCTCTGGTTGTTACGTTGACGGTGGGGACCTCTCAGTTTAGTAGAATATTGATTGACACAGGGAGTTCCACCGACAATATTTTCAAAGAAACCTTAGACTCCTTGGGCATTGAGAACCTAAAATTGAGACCTATCGAGACCGCTCTGTATGGATTCGGGGAGTTACGTGTATATCCCCTGAGAACCGTGTAATTGTCAATAATAATGGGCGACAGACCATATTAGAAGACTACTATAGTAGAATTCCAGGTAGTGGATCTTAAGATGCCATATTCCACGATTTTGGGAGACCATTTCTCCGATCTAAAAAAACAGTAGAGAGTGTTCACTACTTGAACTTAAAATTTAGAGCAGGAGATAGAATCGGGATTATAACAAAAAATTAGAAGGAGGCCTGATCCTGCTTTGCCACTGCTTCGAGGAATTTCTACTATATTCATAAACGCCTATTGAAAGAAACAACTGTGGAATATGTAGGAGAAGATCGACAGGAAGAGCTGTTAGAAGATATGGATAGGATGAGCCAATTTTAGAAGTCATCCTCCGTCGAGACAATTGAAGAAATGGAGTCAGTGATTGTGAATGATAAACGATCCGAGAGAATTGTAAGGATCGGGTCTAACCTGACCCTCGAGCATAAATTATTATTGACTAAAGTGTTAAGACGAAATGCTGATGTGTTTGCCTGGTCCTACGATGACATGTCAGAGATCAGTGTTCGAGTTATCTCTCACCGGTTGATAGTGAATCCAAATTTTAAACTGCTAGCTTAAAAGAGGCGAACATTTAACGCTGAAAGGCTAGAGGCTATTAAAATAGAAGTTGATAAGCTTCTAAAAGCGGGATTTATCCGAGAAGTCCAATACCCAGAGTGGATTACCAATGTAGTAATGGTAAAGAAGGCTAATGAAAAATAGAGAATGTGTATGGACTTCACTGATCTGAATAAAGCATGCCCCAAAGATAGCTTTCCTCTGTAAAGATTGATCAGCTGGTAGCTATCACGACAGGTCATGAACTTCTCAATTTTATGGATACTTTCTCGGGCTATAATCAGATCAGAATACATAAATAGAACCAGGATAAGACAGCCTTTGTCACTGACCAAGGGCTGTACTGTTAAATAGTCATGCCTTTTAGATTAAAGAATGTAGGGGCAACATTCTAGAAACTAGTCAATAAGGTTTCTAAACCTTTGATCAGGTCAACTATGAAAGTGTATATAGATGATATCATCATAAAATCTGTGAAGATCTCGGACCATGCTAGACACTTAGAGGAAACCTTCTCTTACTTGAAGAGGTACAACATAAAATTAAATCCCAAGAAATGTTCATTTGTAGTTAGAGCTGGGAAATCTCTCAGGTACATGATCAATGAACAGGGGATCGAGGCCAACCCGCAAAAGGTCAAAGCTATTCTAGATTTGAAGCCCTCGATCACAAAAAAAGAACTATAGAGTTTGATAGGGAGATTGGTGGCCTTGAGCGGATTTGTTTCGAAGGCCACTGATAAGTGTTTCCCTTTCTTTCAGATGATGAGAAAAGGAAAGAGACTGAAGTGGGACGAGAGTTGTAATAATAGTTTTCAAGAGCTCAAAGAGTATTTGGCTCATGTTCCCCATTTGGTAAGCCCCGACAAGGGGAACATTTTGTAACTATACCTGGCAGTCAGTAAACACTCAATAAGTTTTGTTCTCATGAAAGAAGATGATGAAAGGGTGAAAAGGCCTGTTTATTACATGAGCAAATCATTGCTGGACGCCGAGACAAGATATACTCCAGCAGAAAAGTTTGCTCTCTCACTTGTCACTGCTACTAGATAATTATGCCCTTATTTTCAGGCACATTAGATAATTGTGATGACAGACCAACCCTTAAGACAAATTCTTCATAAACCAGATTTATCAAGAAGATTTGTGAAGTGGTCTGTTGAACTGAGTGAGTATGACATAGATTACAAGCCTCGAAAAGTCATTAAGGGGCAGGTTCTGACAGATTTTGCAGTAGAATGAATGGTCTAGGAATAGCTGGCAGTACTATAGGTCTCAGATATCAACAACATCCGAGACGAGAATTGTCACACCCCAACCCATGGGTCTTACACGTGACAACCGTCACAGGCTTCTAGGGTGTATCCAGTTACACAGAATATAACCTGTCAGCCTGTAAGGCTTTTATAAAACCTGTTTCACAATCGTTTTATACCACACTTCTAACTCAAATCCATCCAATCACCCAAACTTCAAATCATTTCAAGCAGTTCACAAACATTTCAAAACTCATATGAATCCATCATATAAAGTATTTATCGAATTAGAAAAACATAGGGTTAACCCAAATATATTGCAACTCAAAAGGGAAATAAATAATTTATTACACCTTTTCAAAAAATACATATCTAGTGGATTAATATAAATCTAAGTGAGTCGATCATACTACTATACCTGATAGTTCCAAAGTCTGGAAGAATCACCACCACCTGACAATTTCTTAACTTGCAACTGGAGAGTGAGAGGGAGTGAGTATACGGGGATATACTCAGTGAGTGAATTGAAACCACATTTAATCAAGTTCAATATAAACAATTAAAGTTTCAAAGAAATTCATTTTAGTCCAACACCTCAAAACACAAATTATAAATACAAATCATTGGGTTGACTCCCATTTTCCGCGATTACCCCTGGTCGAGGGTATCCCGAGACCGTTAGTGGGTTTATATGCAACCAAAATATGCTATTTTGTAAAATTAGATTTAAATGCAAGAAAATATAATATGATGGGTTTTTAAAAAATATGCCCACCACTAACGTTCGCCATGGATTAGTCACGTGGTGACATCGTGCTAATCCAAATATGAGACTCATAGGTGATCAACCCATCCACTCATAACAATAATAACACTATACGACTCCCTCACCTGTGAAGTCTCCACACTCACCTAGGCGATCTTTATCTACTCAGGCCGACCTTAGGCTACAATCAGTAGCTACTGTGAACAACAGGCCCTCATGGCCATCATCATCAATATACATATATAAAATCAGCTCTCATGGCCGTTAACATCAACAGGTATAAAATCCTAGTCCACTGGCCATATCATCAACATAAAACACATATAAAATGTGGCTCATCGGTCGTATCAATACCATAAAATCATCATCAAAACATGATATATCAAAAAGTGGCTCATGGCCATTATCCATGCAAAACATATACATATTCCTCATATCGAAATAATAAAACATAAAAGTAGTCCACTTACAACTTAGGGAGGATATACACTCCCTAGTTCCCTTCGTTTCTCGGCGAGTCACGCGAGTACCTTGATCGCGAACCATCGCCTAACCACAAGCAATAAATACTATTAATAAATGTTCTAATATGCAATGAGTTCGAATGCGTGCAATGCATGCTAAACCCCGAATTTCTAACGTCGAACCAATATCCGAAAACACCTAAAATCCTCGATAGACCTCGAATTACCCAATTAAGGTCGCTAAGAACCCACATTGCGTCTAAACCAACGCTTTTCAACTAACTCACGAAATTTTGACTTGTGGGCCCTATGCACTCGTCAGAACAGTAATCGGAGTTACTATTTACATTTACCCAAAAACTCCAAAATCATATTTCTAGCTTCCTACGACTTCTACGACTCCTCTACAACTCACATTGTTCATTAAAACTAAGATACGAGCCATAAATCTAAAGAAATCGATACGAAATCCATACAAATGAAAATGCATAAAAATACAAAACGAAGGTACAGACAAGCTAGAATCGAAGCTACGAACCTCGTGGTGTGGTTGGTTTGCTTCGATTTTGCCTCGAAACCAAAAAAACCCAAATTCTCACCTGGAACCCTAACTCCTCTTTCGCGAATCCACGTCTCTATCACCAAATCAATGCTCCCAGCGTGTAAGACATGTAGAATGTAGTTCGTGGGTGAAGAGAAATCGAAATTTGGGTAAAAATTCGGTTGGG
>JAVXUL010000001.1:19603204-19623729 GCA_035590515.1 Trichilia minutiflora
GGTTGAGATTAAATTAAATTCTGTGGAGGGGGTGATTAGATTTCCCCCAAACCACAGGGGGAATTTGGAATTCCCCCTTTTTCTTTTTTATCGTCTTACCCTACCCTACCCGACACGTGAGGTGCTTGCGTTTCTATTACCGCATGTACGCAGTCTAACTGATGCATCACTCCATGCCACGTGTTAATATGGGTCAAAGGAAAAGAGAAACGATGAAAGAGAGTAAACGTAGGTTCTAGAGAAGGGAGTGAAAAAAAATGAAAGGCAAACACGAAACGCCTAAAATGGCGTCGAAGGTATGATACAAACCCAAACCTAATGTTTTCCGATTATTATATATATTTTAATTTAACTGTTACGATATTTTGGTACGGAGATGGAATGGAGTTTCAGTTTGTAACTGAATTTTTGAGTTTCTAATTATTTATAAGTTCTTTTTTATTATCTGTTTATTATTTCGCTGGAAAGTGGAACCGTGTTTGGTTGCCGAGAAATTGTAGCTCAGCGTAGGAATCGGAAGAAAATCGAGATTCTGTTATTGTTATTTGGTGTCATTTGTTGGGTCTCTTTAATCGAGAAAAGCGCTTCTCGAGTGATGCCAAATTACAAACACTTTTTGTGAGCAGATTGAATCCATCTGTCGTTTTGTTTTAAGCAAAACCACCATCTAAGCGTTACGATTCCTTGAGTTCTCTTTTTTCTCTGTTTGGGGTTGCTTTGTTTTCTGGGCAACCAACCAGTAAGACAGTGTGCGTTTTTCTTTATGATCTGGTCTTGCAACGAGTTTTTCTGGATCTGTATTTAAAATTAAAACTTTAGGCAAATTTAGAAGAATTGGTGAGGAATGATGCGTGTGCTAGTATGTCTTCGCTTGAGGTTTTAGTTGCAATGGGTATGATTTTGGCATTCAACCTGAATTTATTTGTATACATATGACCAACAATGAGAAAAATGATGATAAGGAATTAATAACAACATATACAAATTCCATGTCAAAGCTAAAGATCCTACGTGGGATCCACACGGTTGAGGATATGATAGAAAGAAATTTACTAGGCCATTCATTGAAGCATTTAAGGATACCCATTTTGTTAGAGGAGCTACATATATTTATGTAAATAATTTCTGGAGCTTAGTTTTTTTCATTTACCCGTATGCAGATACTGATCTAATGCTTGCTAATCATCTACTCTATGTTGTGGTAAAATTGGAACTTATAATTTGTTACCAATTTAATCTTGAAACATGCAACCTAGTATGCTCATTTGGAACACTCAGTTTGCCAACTTTAGTAAATGACATCTTATTCCTTCGGATAAACCTATAAAATTTGACCTGATTCGTCAGTACATCCTATGTATGTAAGGAATTAATAGAAGTGATGTGATCAGCACAATTTTGAAGCTTCTCTTGCTACAAGCATTGAAAGGTGAAAACTCTATAAATGGGGATTCGATGAAGGCTTATGGTGGAAAATGTTAGAATTGATGCTGTCAATTTTGTGTCCTTTTCCCTTTGGCAAGCTGATTTTTTAGTTTCTGTGAAGCATAGAGCTAAGACTCGTTTATTCTAATAGGCTTGTGGTTGTGTGGTTCAAAAGGCTTGAATATTTCGCTCAGTAATACTAGAAATTTTGGATGGTTAATTATGCTTTACTCAACAGGTTTTAATGTCTTAGTTAATTATTTTTATCGTGAGGAATTGTCTTTGTAAACAAGTTAAGAGTGCATTGCTATTGGGAAAAACTGGTTTGGATAGGATTGCTTTTGCCTTAATGACTGTTGTGTTAATTTGCTGCCTTCTGATTAAGTTTCTGACGTAATTTGAATATTTTTGATGTTGCAAAAGTGTGAATCATAGCTCAAAATCCATTGAGAACTTGGTATGTTTCATGGATGTGCAGTTCAAATCCTTTACTTATCTTTTCTTTTGTTCATCAGGTGTTGGTTGAAAAATGCAAGCATGAGCCTTTCCATAATAGGGTCATTCTACCTGTTAAGAAATATATGTAATTGCAGCAATTTAACTGACTGCTGTTCAATTCTCATGACAGAAATCACATGCAGCGGCGGAAGCAATTAGGTCAATTGACACATATGCTGCACAGTGCGAAAAGTGCTTGAAATGGAGGGTGGTTACTACACCTGAAGAATATGAAGAAATTAGAAGTAAAATAACAGAGAAACCTTTTGCTTGTGACAGTAAACCTGGTATTTCTTGCTTGGATCCTGCTGATATTGAGTATGATGCCTCTCGAGTTTGGGTCATTGACAGGCCTGGCATTCCCAAGACCCCGGAAGGTTTTAAGAGAACCTTGGTGCTTAGAAAAGATTTCTCTAAAATGGATGCTTACTATATTACCCCCATGGGGAAGAAACTAAGAACTCGTAATGAAGTAGCGTCATTTCTTTCATCAAATCCTGAATACAGTGATGTATCCCTTTCAGACTTCACGTTTACGGTCCCAAAGGTAATGGATGATACTATTCCTGAGGATGTTGTCAACAAAGGTTCTGCCACAGGCGATAGTAAAAAGAAACTTAAAACATCAAAGGCTGTTGCTAAAGCTGGAACTGCAAAGGATTAACTGTCAGCTGTCCAGCACCAAATTTTGTCTTGGGTCATGTATGCCAGAAACTTTTTGGTTGTGAATTGGGGTTTGGTGGCCATTGAGTAGCTCAAGTAGCTGACTCTGTTTAGTTTTGGTGGGATTGAGACTCAGTTGAGTTGTGAATTTCTTGGCCTGACGAACCTGCATTTTGTTTTTGTTGTCGGCTCTGGTCGATTACCAGAAAGCAGTGATGCTTTTGACAAATATTACCCTAAGGTTCATCTAAATTGTATGCTGATAATTCTTCCCAACTACATTTATATTATGCTTGGTGAACAACGTTCCGGCGGAGTAGCTGTTGTTATCGTTGACTGTATGGGATTAGTAGATGTTAGATTTGTTATAATGATTGCATTTTACGTTCTTGTTATGAATGTTTGAATGGTTAGCCCAAATTAACAGTTTGGAAGGCCTGGAAAATTAAATTTTACGTTCTTGTCATGAATGTTTGAATGGTTAGCCCAAATTAATAGAGGAAGGCCTGGAAAATTAAAGCCAGCTCCTGTGAAAGCCGTAATATTTTAAAGCTGAATTTAAGGGAAGAGGCAGACGCACAAAAATTCCAGAAAAGTAAAAGCTCAAAGCTGGTTGCAGTTTTATTTGACTTGTACATGGATAATATAATGGGCAATTTAATTCTTTGACCAAATTTGGAACGAAAACATTTAAAGTCGAAGCTAGCAGCGATGGAAAGTAGAATGCTCATGTATCCGAAATGTTTTTCTGTATTCTTTGCGAAAACAATGATATTGTTCTGATCAATTTTTATCAAAATGGGCACCCCTTAAATGTGTATACAACATGCTTTTAACACCCAATAATAGATCTTGTACATATATATGGTAGCTGGTGATTATATACAGAGAGAGTTCAGCATTTAGAACCCCATAGTAATGTCACACAAAATCTTTGGTGAAAGAATGTAATACCGTCTGAGCATTTCTTGGGTCTATAAAAACAAGAATCAGGGGACTGGTCTGTATTGCTTCAGCATGTGCGTCTATGTCACGTGTTTGTTAGTATGAACCTTTTTAAATTATAGCAACCTAAGGTGGTATTCAGCTTCGACAACCTATTCTGGTTTCGTGTACTCGAGTAGCATGTGTGGTGACCGATAAATCTTCACCAAGATCCAGTAAAGAACCTCCTCAACTTCATGCTCGCCCTCTGCTCTAGCTGCATATATATCCTCACATATGGCTATCAACCTGCATCAAAAACATGAAACCAGATGTTGATTTGTCATGGACAAAGGAGACATTAAGTGCTTCCACACAATTTTATTTGTGCATGGAGAATAAACATTGGGGCAAATTAAGGAACCCAATTTGAAATATTCAACGTTGAGTCTGGGCTTATAGCATAAATAAAAATGGTTCAATGATACACCTAAAGGTCAAGTTAAACCAAATAAGTAACGCCTCCTTTCTTCTGATCCTGAAACAAGTCTGTGCCATGAGCACTGGAATCATCCAAACAGCATATTTGTTACTCTGTTTTTTATACTATACTACATCCGGTGCTTTACAGAGAAATATAAAAGAGAGGGCCTCCAACTAAATATACATTTACCTGTCACAGGAAGGTAGGTTCTCAAAAGGAATTCTCATTCTTAAGTCAGAGCACTGAAGTCTGATAAAACGACCAACTGCAAGCACAAAGGTTATGTAGAGACCCCAAATGCTGAACTTGCTTAGAGTGTCGCCAAGAATACCCTCTGAAGTATTATCACAGCATTAATGATTATATGAAAGAAGAATCATAAGAGCATATAATGAACACATTAGTAAGACAAAACTATTTTCTAAGCTTACGTGGAGGTATTTCCTCTGACACAATGACTGCCATTGGTCCTGTAAGACCTCCACAGCCTTTTGTTCGGTTGATATCATGGAAGGACCACCACTCATAATCTGCCCGATTCAAAACAAGATCTGCACTGACTACATTGCCCTGTGAGATAATAATAAATGGTTCAGTATGAATATCTTTCCTGAGGTCACATATGTTATGATGGCCAGTACATCATATAGTATCCTCTATGCGCTGAAAAAAAACCAGAGAGAGAGAAGAATGACAAAAAGAGCTCAGACCAAGAGTTGTACTTGTACCTCTTGTTCAAAAGATCTGACATCACCAGAACCAGTAACACGGAAAAATCTTGGATAAAGATTACGTATCCTGAAGCTGTTAGTAGAACCATTAAGAACGTTCTTGACATCTGATGGATTTGGAAGATCTGAACGACATACAGGATTGTAATATTTCACTATTTCCTTGCCTTTTGGTCGATCCCTGGTAAGTAACCAAGTAAAACTAATACCCATGTCCTTATCCAAGCCTAGGGATTGGATGAATCTAGTCTGAACCACACCAGGAACAAGCCACAAAATGCTTGCATCCGCCTGGCAACATATCAACTGAATATCATTGGTCCCATATGCATCCAAATAACCTTGGGGATCAAGATTAATATCAGAGTTGAGCATATCCCATGGCAGTTTTTCGCAGAGAGTGGTTTGATATAATGTCAACCTACCACCAATGGTTGTAATATCAATTTGAAAACTGGCATCTTTAACGGGGTTCGCCATGTTTGTTGGATTACCGCTACTATACATCTATAAAGGGAAAAAAAAAATTTATTTCTATAGGTTAGAAAACAAACTTCCATACTTCATCTACTAAGAGATAAATCAAAAACAAGCACGTATATTTTAGAAGCTTGCGAACAAGCTAAAGGTGTTCAAATATAGGCAATAACAATAGTATTAGCCATTGCAACTTCCTGAATTATAGTTCTAATCATATGCCAGACCTCACAAGCTCAATTTCTTTCAGTAATTCTAGAAATTAAAAGAAAAGTAACAAACCGCTGCTGATTTGGGGTAGCAATCCAACCAAAAGGTAGATATTGACATAAAAAAAAGGGTAATATCGATATACCCAAGAGGATTTGGCATACATGTTTGGTTATACTAACTTTAATTTCTGCTTTAAAGTTTCTTACCAGCATAGGAGCCCAGATAACACAAATTAATATGAAGAACAAACATATTCCATTGCAACATTTGGTCATTACTGTTTGCTTCTCTCCTTGTCTGTGCTTAGCTCTGTACAAGACTGCATCGCATTTGACAAGGTACAAACTTGCATGTATGTCCTCCAGCTAAGAATAAAGCTATATATTAGTTTCACGACTGAAAAATTAAATAGTCTATCAAACTGAAACTGCTAAAAGCAAAAAGCGTAAGCAATTGTCCACTTGAAGATAAGAACACCTCAATAAGAAAATTTCAAGTTCCAAAATATTCCAATAAAAAAAGTTATCTTGAATTTCGTGATATTATTAAACAATCCATATTTACCAATGATAAACTTTTGATGCTATTGATACAAACTTGTGTAAACATTTCTAAATAGTCCACCCTTAGGCTTCTTCCTTTCTTTCTCCACCACTGCCACTCGTCATTTGGTGTATACTTGGAGGAAAAAAGGCATAGGAGTTGGGGGGCATGGTAGGGGTTAAGGATGGCACCAATTGAAAACAAGATAAGTCTACTTGGATGGTCAGAAGTTGGACAAAAACATTATAAAAGCCTTGAATGGAAAGTGTAGTCTGGAAGAAGTTGGGATAAAACTCGATAAGGGAAGTATGCACTATCAAGAAATTGAACCCCAAAGTTTTAAGTTACTTATTTAGAATAAATATCAAATCAAATGTTATATTTTTTAGAAATGTCAAATAGTTTAACACTTCCCGTTCTTGTTGAAGTTCAAAAATAATGTTGCAACTGGATAGGCCTTTCATGAAACTGAACCAAAATGGGGATAAGAAAATACAAAGAAAATGAAACAAACATGGGTATGATATCGTAGTCTCTAATTGTGTATGGATAGCATATAAAACATCAGACTTGGATATTGTGTGTACTTTTCACACAGAAAGATGATCATCTTTTGTTGCCAATTAAATAGTTGGGGCTCAACGATTTTCTCAGCTCAAATAAGAAGATCCTTCAGATGAGCTAACTCAAAGTTGACACCATGTGAAAGCCACACAAACAAACACACATCCATCATGGGCATTGTCACTCAGATGAAATATTTATTCAACCAGAATGGTTGACTTGATGCGCTAGCTATAAAACTTTTAGTTTTTCTGAATTTTCTGTCCTGTAATAAGTTAAATGACAAAAACAATAATATAATACAGGAAATGAAAACTGTGGTAGTGGATCATTGTACCGCTTCCAGAGGTTAGTTAAGGCAAACAATACAAGTAAATTTTACAGTAATGCTATACTAGGTAATATTGTCACCTACCTTCAGCCAATCATACATGGTCAAAGACGTGGATGTGCATGACCAATCAAGTACACATCGCAGTTCATATAGGAATGGTAGGGCACGGTACAGTCTATAACCAAAGTAATTGATTCGTGAAACTTCACTTGTCAAGAACTGCTGATACAAAGTGCTTTTGTGAGGAATCCCATATCGGATTTGTACTGCCTGCAATGCTAGAGAAACTGCTTTTGCAAGAAATATAGCACGAAGAGCTAACACTCCCACATGTTGCTTGGAAGACTCCAGGTTCCAAGCATACTCAGTGACTGAATATGTAAAGAGAATGAGATTGAAAAGGTAGAAAATCACTTTTCCTATGGCAAATGAGCAAAGGTAAATTATTCGATCAAGAACAATCAGAAAGAAGATGATCTGCATGTACAAAGCATTTACTCCAGTTAGACAACTAAATAAAGTGGAAGGTACTAGCCACACTAGCCCATAATGCAAATAATTGATTACTAAACCACTACAACTTCTCGAGAAAAGTTGAAATTGACTTACCATTAAGATAAATACAAATTCCTTGGGAAACTGATCTTCAAGCTGATAAACATCAAGAAATTCACTTTTATTTTTTATGACAGATTGGTAAAAAATGGCAACTAGAAAAAACACAGTCAAATCTGCACCAAAAATAAAGGCATAAAGATCAACTTCTCTTTTGCCTCCCCCAATTACAGAGAGTATCGGGTACGGAAATCTCATTTGCTCCATAAGCCCAGAACTTTGTGCTTTACAAATTTCCTTTGCTACATCAGCTGCTGGAGTAAGTGATTTGTACCATTCTGCTGAAGCACACTCAGTCAAAGGTGAGGCATATACCACCTCCAAAACCACCAAAGCAACATTCGAGTTTTCCCGACTCCTTTCAATGCTCTGAACATGAACCCTACTGGCGAAAGGGCAACATTTAGTTTTTTTTTCATTGCATCTTTCATCGTGAACAATTTTAAGCACTTGGTTTATTCCAGACTCAATCCTCTCTGGCTGAATCCCATCTTTTGGCCACAAATGAACATCCATGGACAACTGAACAAAGTAAGGAGGAGATTCTGCTCCCTGTGTCAGTGATTTCCAGAACCTGAAGAATCTTCTGATTATCAATTTCACCATTTTTGTGACGACTTGGAGCAACTCGTGCACCTTCTTACTCCAATTATATTTCACATTTACCTCTTCCCTGTAGAGAGTACCTCTCTTACGTAAACTGAAGTCTGTAGAGGGTATCCATTCATTATCTTTTGCAGTTATAGAGCTCTGTAAGAGGGTGAATAAGTAGACCAGAAAAAGAGGCAATGAATTGACAACAAAGGATGATGTTATTTTATTGGCAGGGAATCCTAATGCACGACGCAGGCCTGCATCAATACTCAACCCACAGTGATGGATGATAATTTGGTACAGATACTGAACCAAAATATGAATTTCTGTGTAAATTAGCATAATAACCCAGAAGATGCTACTTGGGCCAGTACGCACGCATAGAGCATACAAGAAAAGAGCTGCAAGATACACTAATGAAAGCAAACTGAAGTTCCATAGAAAGACAAGGATAAAGCAACAATAACACACAACATCATTGTTAGACCGCATTTGGGACCATATGTGACAGAAGATCCTTCCTATCTGCAAACTCGTAGCATCTGAACTTTTGTCAGATTGCAGAGAATGTGAACGATCGAGAGACACATATCTCTTCTTCTGGCTCTCCATTTCATCATATGTCTCATCCTCACCAGAGGACCGCTCATTCATGTCTGAATCTTCAGGAGTGATGTTCAAAAAGTTCACAAGGTTATTAACTGCCACATTTCCAATAGACTGCACCTGGGAAACTCCATCACCTATTAATTGTACAGCAGATATTAGGGGATTTTCCTTTGCTTTAATATTTTTGTTTGAGTCAAAATATGTACTATTGCCAACATCTTGTTGGATCTCAGTGATTTCACAAGAAGGAGATCCCAGTGAATGCATTGGAGAATCCACAGCTGTTTGATTTTCCACATTCATGCTAGCAGGAAACTCATGAATTTCAAAAGGGAACTGTAATGCAATCTGCTCTTGCTTAGTGAAGAAACCTTCCCCTTCGTCAGGGGTCCCAGCTTCTCTATTTGAAGTAACAGAAGTACTCCTCCTCCTCCTTAATCCTTCAGTTCCCGGAGAAGTGGGACCGCAATTTGCAACTGAGTTCATGCTGTGAAGTTGTATCTGCAAATTAAGCATCTCCGATTTCATCTTTTCAACTTGCAAGTTACGTTGGCGTATCTTCTCCTCAGACTCGCGAATATGTTGCAATTGTGCGGTTTTCCAGGCAGCTTTCCTTTCTTGTTCTCGCACAATAGCACCAATTTGCTCTGCCTCAAGATATCGTGAGATATAATCAAATTCCTGGGAAGAAAACATATATGACTGAAGTGATACTAGCATAAATATAATAATCTCAACAAGTGCAGATCTTGAAGTAATCCGAAACCCATAGTCATATTTATAAAATCCAATCATCTCAAATATGTAGTCTATTGCCTCACACTTCCCTGCACTTAATTCCCCCACAAAAGGAGATTGATAAGCAAGAGAGAGAATAATAAGGACAAAGTTGTATATGCGCAAGAACTTGAATATTTTGTTCTTCTTCTTTAGTATTTCAAGTCTCATCCGAAAAAATCCAAGAGCGAAAGCTAGATAGCCAAGGTGCAGAATGTCAAACTCCAGGGTTCCAGTAATCAAAATTAAAGCAAGCACAAGATCCAGTAGATGGCAATAACAGTAAAGTCTCAGATAGTCAAGAAAGGTCCACATGCTTTTAGTTTCAAAAGAGAGATCTCCCCAGACAAATGAGTTTTTACGTTGGGTCATCATTTGACGATATGTTGATGACCCTGAGAAACCGGACAAGAGATCGGCATGAAGCTTAAAACAAGCAAGCATGAAGACCACAAAATAGCTTATAAGCATCCGGGGATCATCAACCACCAGTCCTACAAAAATGAGGCAAATAATATTAGCAGATTAAATTAAATGATGTTAGGATACCAAAATGGAGAATAATTATATACGTTAAATAAAAGATAAATGACCCAAACAACTGACAGGATGCACGTCAGGCATAGGCCAACCTAGAATAACCAACAAAATGATTATTTACTGATGGTAGTGAAAACCTCCCAGAAAATCTTTGGGATTCCATTTAAGTGATCCATGATAATATTCTTCCAGACATGAAGAAAATTCAGACTTGAACAAGAAATGAATAACTTGGGCATAAATACAAATATCCAGGGTATCATAGTCTTTTATAAGTGCAAAGAAAATGATAAAGAATGCGTGTTTAAACCCCATGATAGAGCAATCGGCAACTTTTTAAGAGAGTAATACCTAACCAACAATTCTTGCAATACTGGAAATGTTGAGCTGATATTTTCGTGCAGTCATGGCAGTATACATTATTTTCACTCAGGATATGTTGATTTAAAGGTGACATATTCTTCCAGATGGCAAAGTACTCCAAGATTAGAATGGTAGCAAATAAGAAGACGAATATGGGCCACAATTTACGTATAATGCACCGATTCAAAAGAACACAAGCGGCGAGCAATGCAGTGTACAGCAAAGAGAAGACATTCAATAAAGCAAAACTGGCAAGAAGGAGTGCAATCATGTTTATCTCAAGGCCAAAAAGATTAAACATATTTTCCATCCAAAACTTCAAATATATTTTTAACAGAATCTTCTGTGTCTCAAATCTCTCTTTTCTCAGTGCAAGAATCCGCTTCTTGTTCCACTTATGGCTCTCCTTGGTGCTTCCCCAAATATATCCAAATGAAAATTTTCTAGTGTTAACAACCTCAGGCTCTCCTCTCATGGAGGACACAGAAGATGATTGAGTCAGAATGGAGGTGAATGATGGCCATGAATTGCTTGTAGGCATCTCACGTCTTATAGAGCCAGAATTTGAGAACTGCTTATCTTCCTCATTAGGATGGGAACCATTAATGATGTCATCTTCTGCTGAGACAAACAATGGACAAGGCTCTTCCCACTTTCCTTTGTTTAAGCTACTACTTGGCATCGTATCCAACCAACGGAAGACATTGTACTGAAGAGTACATACAGCAATCACCAGCACTTTTCCCCTCAAGCATGATTCTATGCCCCAAAAATTGGGATTATATACACGCAAACCTAAAAAACGGGACAAATCGGAGTGCTTTTGTCCAGGAAACATTTCAGCTTGATTCCCCCACATCTGAAAAAGATACTCAGCAGTCACTAGAAGACCTGTGTAAACTAAGAATGATTTGGATGGAATCCGAGAAGCTTTTGGTAAAGTTGAACATAGGACAAGGCCGAGTAGATACAAAAGACCAAATGCACTAATAGGAGATAGAGAGGCATAGAAAAATGCCACCAACAAGATCTTCTGGCTGTGCCAAACTAGAAACCGTTTGATGAAACCTAGTAAACCAGAATCTAAGAGATTGAAATCATCTTGTCTGTTGTACCTGCTTTGTCTCCTCTCATAACTATAAAGTTGCATCACAATCAAGACTGCCAGAGATTCCCAAATATTTTCCAGCAATGATGCTTCTGAATTGTAACCCAAGTAAAAATGCAGATCTATCAACCTGGATAACCATATCTCAAAACTGGAGAAAGTGCTCAAGCTATAAATGAAGACAAACACCACAATGGCATATGCTTTTAATGGAAACCATAGGCGTTTTTTTGTTTCCTCAACAAGTTGTCTTCCAATAATCCAAATAAGTAGAAGGAAAATGTAGCCAAATGACACATAATTGGGTCTCACCAGGTATACTGTAAGGAGAATAGTCAGAAAAGCAATGTAGGTTCCATATGATCGATACATAGATAGAATCTTCTGCCCAATTGCACTAAGGAATGATGCTATTCTTCTCTCTGAAAGTAGATACAACAAATACATAGTTAGTTAAAAAACAGTGACAAGCTAATCCAGCAGTGCAAGTGATGGTAGTATTCATAGACACAGATAGCAACAATTGCCCCATGAGTAAGTTTGAACTTAAGAATGCTTGCATGCAAACTCCTTGTTAGAAAAAAAGCAGATAATAATTATTTTCCCATCAAAATATCAAAAAGAACATAGGGTTGAAATCAAGACAAGAAATGGTCCAAGAATAATCTCAAACCACAAAAAATACAAGCTTGATCATAAAGTGAGTGTAATGCTTCTAATACCATTGCAGAATTTCTACTGATAATGTGTAGACAAAGTTGGACAATTCAAATTAATTAAAAGACAGATGAAATTCTACCATAGGAAGAATAGTCATGGCTGTATCTTGTAGTTGAGGCAGAGTACACTGACAAGAGGACTGATTTGCTCAGACCAGCTTTTAAGATGCTAAATCCAACAGGAGGGCTGGGGGTGTGCTGCACAATTGCTGAGAATGAAAACAACATTTCAAAACCATGGTTATGGATTGCACAGAAGCAAGCAAGCAAAGCTATTTCTAAGAAGTCCCAGGAGCTATCATGTTTGAGGAGACCTGCATCGATTCACATAGTCATTATTCAATCTTCTGGGTCAGACTTTGACAATTGTAATAATAGATGAAAATCACAGAATCAGATTAATTAAAAGGTTTAGTAGCCATATACAACGGGAAAAAAAAACATTTCATAGGGATTAGCTGAAATAAATGTATACCTAACTGCGATATAATTTCCATACTTAAAGAGCCTTTCCGCTCCAAAGCATTAGATATCATATCAATCCGAAGAATGTATAAGATTGCAAAATGAGCTTCACAAAGAAGAATCAAAGACTGGCGTATCTTTCTGCTGATGTTGTGGCTCAAAAGATATATCAGAAAGAATATCACTGAAGAATAGGTCAAAAAAACACCAATAAGAGAAGGTCCATTAACATGTCATTTCGTAAAATTTTCACACATTTATATGTATTATAAGTTACAGGGTCAAATGATTTTGTGCCAAAGATAATTGCTTAAATTAATAACAAAGCAAAACAGATAATTATGAACTTACGATATACAGCATGGATTAAACCAGGCTTCATGGCAATGAGAAATATGAGTGCAAGCATGATAGCCCGAGAACATTTGCGCAATCCCCAAGCAATTGTGGCTACAATCAATACCTTGGTCTCTTCTCTCACTGTAATCAAAGTATACAGAGATGTGACTACAGAGATAAAGAGTAAATCCAGTCACTGTAATCAAGTAGATCACGCCAAAATAATTGAATTCAGAATACTATAACATTAGAAGAAAATTTAACATGATAAATTCAGTAACAAATCAGATCGACTAATAAATTCATTATTGCATCAATTAAAATTCAGGCAAAAAATATTTTTTCTATTTTATTTAAATTATTGTAAGATGCCCTTAGGAATGGTAGCAATATGTAATCCCACAAGGATTTGTTGATAAATGGACAATAATAATATTATATATTGGTTGACTGACGGAAATCTGATCAGAACATGCAAATGAGAGAAGGAGATATGATTCAGTAAATTTATAAATTATCCAATGATACCCTGGCCCCGTGGGAGTCAATAAGAAAAAATTTGATATAATAACAATGACTACCGTAGTCATTACCTTCCACAGTTGAGGTTTCATTGGAAGATTGCGCATCCTCACCAGACAAGTACAGGAAAACAGAGTTGCTCACTAGATTACCTAAAGCAATCAAAACCCCAAGACAGACTTGAGCAAGCAGAAAGAACCCAGGAATGGGATAGTGCCACAGTCCAACCATCTCCCAAATTTGCATATCCTGCATATTTACCCAAAAATAAATATAGCATACTTTTTTCATAACATTGTACATGAAACTTCATGCCAACAGGGAGAACTACCTTCCCAAGCTTCCAATTCAAGAGCGCAAATGCTACATTAAAAATATACGTGCTAACAGCCCACAAGAGAATGAAGACAAGCAGCAGCCCATTTAATCGGTGCAAACGGAAAAAGGAAGGGAAGGCATATATAATATAGCCAACATAAGCGAGAAGCCCAAATGCACATATACTTGTAAAATGGAAGCTCCAAAAAGAAAGTGTAAACAGGGAGACCTGTCCAAAACCACCATTGAAAGTGTCCATAGAAAACAATAAGCATGGATAGGTTCAATTGAAAGTGGAATGTAAATGTTTGACATATATGGTTAAAGTCAACAGCTAGGTCCATGACGATTGGACATCTTTACACTTGTTATTTTAAGACAAAGACAAAATAGTTAAGAAAGCAGATGATGATTTATTATTCACGAATATGTACCGGAAAACCATAGGTGAAGAAATTGATACTAAACATTCGAAAAACTGCTCCCCTTAACAAAACATTCGAATGCCTTACACCAGATCTGCAAATTAATAGCAGTTCAGTAATTAGTAAGCCAAACACCAAGTTATGTCTGAATCATGATTAAGAAATTCTGCAGGAAACAAAATATAAAATAAAATCAAGCAAGACAATGCTTTCTTGCAACAGGCAGAAGAGATCAATTTCTTCATTATTTTCTAATAATTTCTTCAAAATTTGACAGAGTTCTTTCAGAAATACTTCACAGTCACTGAGAGAGACTGGAAAAACATAACAAGTTTGAGTCAACATTCTAAAATGTATCGAATTTTCTTGGTAACATCCCTACCAAAGAAATTTGAGACATCTTGTATTTGTAGTCTCGTAAAAAGGATGTCAAGAGATATGGCTTCTCTATGTTCTAGTAGCTTTATGTTCGTAAAACTTACAAATTATTCTACTGCATAATGCATAAATAAAACTATTACAAAAGGACCCAAAGAAACCCTGGTCAAACTACCCTTGGATCTGTAAAAGAGGACACCTAGTACAAAGTCTTGCTGGCAATGTCTTAGTTTGATTTATAGAGTAGCAGATTTTGACTTTGAAGCATCATAAGGAGAAGTTGAACTGAAAATTACCGTATCAGAATTGGCAGCTTGTAAAGTTCATACACAAGAAGCGGACTCAAAATTAAAATCAGAAACAATAAGGATGTTTCAAGTTTGTTACCGTGATTCATGAATGAAAAATGAATGCTTTGAGGGCAGAAGTTGCTCCGTCAAGATATTTCCTCTTGAGGACACAATAACATCCATTTCCTCCAAATCACATTGAATGCTAGATAGCTGCATCAGTAGGCAGAAAACTTCATGAAGAAACTTATAAGTAAACAGCTAAGGAAGGAAACAATATGTATGATAGTATAGAAAAGTTTTTCACAATATATACTTTTGAGACCTTTCAGATATTCGTCTCAGCATTTTTATGGATAGTTGCTTTACCTAATTGTTGCATATATTAGGCCAAAAAATCCAAAGCTGTAAATTTGCAACTAAGCTCTAGTTTTATTTCTGTTAGACACATATTTTGGTTACCAATAACCAAAAGCAACATTAAAATGGGTCACATAATCCCTACCAACACCTTCCTGCCAGTAACATAGTGCCAGTGTCTATCTTCTGAAAGACTAAAGCTAACACAAGGGAGCTCATATACTGGCTGAAAACTGTTTAATTCACATAGACGCACACGACCACTACATCAGGCAATCCAAGAGTAAAATTGGATAAACAGTTCCCAAGTCGATGTATCCACCAACTCACTATTCACTTTAAGTACTGCACCAAATCATACATCACTCAATAGATATGAAGTATTTAAATGGTTCCCACAGACAGTGCCCAACATGCAAACTTACATATCTTGTGTAGAATATATAACTAGACAAGTTATAAGATATTAAAAATAACTAAACCAAACAAGACTTGCATAACCAGAAACTTTTAAATATAAAAGATCAATATTTTTTCTTCATCGAGCGATTCTCTTGCTAAACTTCAACGAAAATGAATAAACATTAATATAAATTGTACATACCATGATGTAGAAAAGTAAAAGAGAAAAACCAGAACAAATTTCGGGCCACTCAGATTTTGAAGATACTTTGAACAATCCAATAAAATCAGCCATCAATTGAAACAAGTGTGGGAAAGTTATTGGGAGTTGGTAGACATAAAGCAGGACAATTTTAAAGCACGCATACAGCTGAAGAGGCCTCCACCACCTTCGAAACCATATATGCAAATGTAAGTCACAAAGGGACTAAGAGATGACAAATGAAAGAAAGAATGAAAGAAATAAGCAATCAATCAGCAATGTATAAAGAATGAAAAGTACAAACCTGAAAAGTCCTAGAAAATTGCTGGTCAAAGACCAATCTACAACACCAGCACAGCTACCAATAAAAAATGGTAAAGAAACCCACGAAGGATGGCTAATCCCCACAACCAGCTGAACAGCAGGCAACAGCAAACAGGAAGCAACCCTAAGATGAGACCCTTTTATATTGCAAACAGAAAAACATTCCAAATCAATACCGATTTCATAGGTACAAAATGAGATTTGTTTTGCTGAACACTGTAACAAGGCTTAAATTTTAATTCATAGGTGTACCCAATAGTCAGGAAGAGGATAATATAAATCCTAACAACGAAAATAAATGCAGAGTTTTTTGCACATCATGACAACAAGATGATTAGAAGATACGTAATAGTTTAAACAAAGGAAAGTGGGAAGGATAATTAAACAGAGCAAAAAATTAGCAGCACATGAACAATTAGAGTTGTAATCAACCACTTACAAACCTATATGTTCAACAACTTCTAAGATATGACCACAACAGGAGTCCTGCCATGGATTCAGGCCAAAATTGTTCCCGTATATGTCAACCAAAGCAATAAAAACGGCTAGTAGTTGTACGGCCAAAAAATATATTACAGAGGGAGATTTCCAGGACTGGACTCTGCAAAAGCGACAACACGACACGATATGTCAATTTATGTGCAGGAAACAAAGGTTTCAGAATTTAAAAGGAAAATTAGTTCTTACATCATAAAACCAATTAGCTTGGTCCACCAAGCATCTGCTATACTCCAATTGTAACCCTCAAAAGCCCATATGATAAGATATACTACTTGACAAACAATAACAAGTAGTGAAAAGATAATGACAGGCCACAACAACAAAGATCTCCCCCGGAAACGAAATCCTATAAAAAGGAACAGTGCTATATTAGTCCAAGTAATAATAATCAACAAACAAAAAAGAATCAGAGAACACATAATTTGCTCAAGTATCATTTCTACATTTAAGTGATCTTGATTAAAAAATCTAAATTATAGTCCTGAGATTCCCCTTTCTTTCCCCTTGAAAAACTTACAATCATTGAAGACTGAGAATAATATGTAGATAGTTGCTCGTGAAATTAAAATGAAGCACCTAGTAAACTAGCAAAGTCAATTCAAGTAATCATGGACTATATAATTCCTAATCTCACCTATGATATGGAATTGAATGCACGAAGCAAAGGTTAGAACCAGAAAATTCCATTAGAGCTGCCTTTATAAAATTCCCCTAGCTAGTATACACCATATAACCATTTATGTCATTTTACTACAGCCAAACTTGAAAAAGGGGATTATGAATCACACACTCAAAGTACCTTGATGGTAAACCTACCAATTTCTTCCTAACTTCGAGAAAATCTGTGAAAAATAACCTAGACAAATTCTTTGAAAACAGTTATATCTTTCTATGCACCCAAATCAATAGGGTAGCAAGAAATTAATAAAAAAATATTTCATAATAATAATTAAATCACTTTTGCCGCATAAAAACAATATATGAGAAAAGAATAAATTAGGGCTATCATCTACCAACCTGCTCATGATATTGTCATTTAGAGGCTTAAAAAAGGAACTTTCGTCCTTCTTACCAACCTTCCTATTGCTAATGGAACATCATGTAAGAATAGATTCATAGTATAAGCAAACATAGCTGTTTAAAAGCAGTAACATTGAAATCAAATTTACATAAAGTAGGTTACCTATCTTTGGCACAATGAATTGAATAAGAAGGAAAGCTACCAAATCAACAAGGGAGATCAAACTCCAATTGACTAAAGCAGCTGCAAAAAATGGGGCAAATGTTAGAAGTCAATACATATATCGTCATGAAGCAAGCATGAATGTGCGTTTCCCACTAAAAAGAGTTGCGGCAATGGAGAATAACAACTCACAATTATACAATCAAAAAAAGTTAGATATTGCTGCATCCTGTCAATATACAAACAAACACATTAGGTGTAGCTCGTTGCCATATGCTTTATGTTTGCAAAATGCTAGGAGTAGGTAATGTTGTTCGTATTTCCGAGAATTCAGGACAACTATTCAGATAGGCCCCTTATAAATCTTTACAACAGTCAGACAAAAGCAACTTGGAACAAATCATAAATCTTGAATTGCCTCTCTATTTATTTATTTTTAATTTGTAAGATACTCTTTGTCTTATAAATATTAGCTTCTTGTAAATAATTCAAAGTTGCAAAAAGTGTTTGGTAACACTAAGTTCTAGTGGGAACCACCCATCTTTTTTACCAATATTTAACATTTGTAGCTTCTATCTGATAGCAGTTGTGGGCCCTGTGGCTTTAATACCTCAATCCCAAACATGTGCTTAATCAAAAAATCTTCAACCCACTTGGACAATCAAGGGGAAAAAGAATCTAGACAACACCAGGCTAACCATACTGCCTATGATATAATGTACCATAAAAGTAGCCGAACATGTGAAGCAAGTTAACAATTTCTCTATATGAGGAAAAGGTATTAGCAAATGAAGCAAAAATACGCAAGCTTGAAATTCAACCTATCCATTCTGGTGATCATAATCCTATTACTGAGGATGGTCAATTAGTATTCAACAAACAAGTCAGTAACATTCCTCTTATCCTTATTAGAGTCATTCAATGTTTTATATATATATCTTTCTCTGAAATACAGCAAGACGCTTGCCCAAACTTGATGTTAAGTTGCCAGAAATTGAACAAAAGTTAAGACAGAAAATATACCATGGAAAATTGAAGTACCTAGGTTTTTAACATATTTCTATAAGTCCTGTGCAGATAAACTCTAGATAAACCATAGTAGTAATCTCAATGAAACATAAAATTAAGTTGACAGGTTCAAACATAGGCATGGTATTAGCACTATCTCCAGTAACATATGAATTAAAACAGGTTGAGGCTACAACTCCGCGTCCGCCCTCTCTTGTGGCAGTCCAGAGAAAAATCAAGCATGGTCTAAGTTTCATTGCTCAGCCACATGAAGCCGACTCTTTTTTTTTTTTTTTTTTTGGTCTTAAAAAGATATGAAGTTGCTAGCGATGAATAAATCTGAAATAAATTGACTCAAGTGATTTATACTAAACAAACAGCACAATATAGTACAAACAAACTTGATTCGTTGCTGCTGATAGAGAGAACTTAAAAACAAAGAAGTAAACAGCTATTAAGACACAACAAAGGCAAGAACTCTGAAAGTTCTAAATGGCAATTAAGACACAAGTAATTTATACTAAATAAACAGTAATATAGTACAAACAAACCCGATTCATTACTGTCGGGAAAGAAAACTAAAAAACAAACAACTAAACAGCTATTAAGAAAACAAAAACAATAACTCTGAGATACTAATCCTTTTAAAATCTAAATTATGCAGCTAAAAAATCTTTAAAAAAAAAAAAAAAAATGAACCTGTTAAAAGCAGCAGAGGCAGCACAAACCCAACGAGAAAATTGCCCATGAGAAGCTCCTCTTACCTTCAATACGACAATTCGTCCACTCCCATCAGTCTTTTAAGTATCAAATTCAAAATCCGTAAATGGGTTTTCACTTTTCATTAAAATCAAGAAAACCCATTTCATAGGTAATGCAATTATTGAGATAGAAATACATTGCTTATCGTACTCCGTTTTGAATTCTGATGTAACAAGTTAACGAACCGAAATTTGTTGACGAGTTTTCTAAAATTACTAATAAAATCTATAACTTTGATTTTATAACTACAGACGACCAGTCCGAAGCATAAAGTCCCGCATTCGTAGGAAAAATCATTAATCATATCAAGCAACTAAATAAGTTTTCATTCGCCCAGCTTAAAGCTGAGAGACTTGTATTCTGTTAACTGAATGCAGCAGCGCTTTTACGGTGTATAGATTGGTTTACGCCAACGGGAGGGTAACTTTCCCTTTTGAGACTTGAATAGAAATTTTCGTGAGGAATAAGGGAAGGATAAAATTGTAATATTGTAATTCCACGAAGCTATAAGTCAACTAGTGATTTTGTTTTTACCAAAAAATTTAGTACAATTTCTTGCTTTATTTTTTTGAGGATTATATAATACTGATTAGAGATCAATCCGGATCGGATCTTCCTAATACTCTATTCGATTAAAATTATATTTAAAATTTTTATTTATGTTCGATTCAATTTAAATAACAGATCAATTTTTTATTTTTTATTTAAATTAAATCGATATCTAATTTAAATAGAGAATTAATTTTATAATTAAAAATTAAAATAAAAATTTTATCATTCTCATAATTTATTCTCTATTTTTAAAATAAATTTTAAAAATCTTATAATTTAATTCAAAAAATTTAAAACAATCAAAATAACTTTA
>JAVXUL010000001.1:19628879-19639837 GCA_035590515.1 Trichilia minutiflora
ACACAGATGCATCCCCAGAACTAGATACAGAAGTTCTATCAGCAACTGAGTACTGAGACCTTGTGATCAACCTGATCCACTTACCATGATTACTTGTGATTCCAAGAGTTGACAAAGAAGTTATCTGGGGTCTCCAAAATGTAAAAGCAGACAACTCTGAATGTACAAGCAAAAAACTGGATTTTCTAATGCTAAGATAGCTTCTGATACTCATATTCCTGAAAACAGCAGTATCAAAGAATCTTCACAAAACCGATACGTTATCAGTTATTATGAGTTTCACTAAAGCTCTATCATCCACAAGGTTAGAGATAAAAACAAATGAAATCTGCAGGCATATGCAAGAAGCAAAAGATGAGAAGAAATCCTTAACTTGATCTCTGGTTAGTTTGCACAAAAGTAAGACCCAGCAAAACAGCTGTATTGAGACTAATGGGGACTACAAGAGGCATGTATAGCCCTGGCAATGATGCCAGCTCCTAAAATAAGAGACCTGCAATTTTACAAGTTTTTATGGTACTATAAACCTGGCTGAGCCCAATAAACCAGTTCCATTTTGACTAATAGTAATACCGCTAACAACTATGCAAAGTTCCCCAGATAATTGCTTCCTTAGCTTAGGATTCATGAACCCGAAAAGCTTCTTTTTTTATTTTTTTTCCTTCCACTTATCAAGGATCAAGATAAGAAAAGGATTATTAGATCAGAAAGGGAAAACAAATAATATAATATGGATTACGGAACAACAATTTGTTTGATTCGATGTAGTAACATTTCAGGTATAAATAAACATAAAACTTCAAAAGGTTATGTTGTGAATAAAATTTGAAAAATGAAAATAAAACTTCAGCATGCACGCATCAATCCTAATTCCAAGTCCCATTTGCTAGTCTACGACATCAGTAACTTTTAACTGGTTTCCAACATTTTCCAGCCCCAATTAGAACAATAACATTTACCTGGTCGTGGATGTTGGCAGCCTGTGGCCGAAGAGTAGCTACCAACCAATATCCGAAGCCAGAAGGTACGCTTGGTTCAGAAATGGCCAAGGTTGCTGTGAAATTTACCTCCGTCTCATGCTTTCCAGTGTCGAAGAAATAAGATATCTACGAAAATAAAGCTTTAATTTTTTTTATTGCAAAATTATATTTTAAAGATTTTCTTTGAGGTTGTCATATTAACAGCTCATGCTAGAATGTAACAAGTGTATCATACACATCATCAATTTTTTTTTCTTTTATTTATGAAATAAGTTTTTCATTATATTTAAAAAATTTTGTATTATAATTTTTAACATTTTAATTTTTAAAATACAAAAAATAATATTTTATTATAAAAATTAAAATATATAACAAAATATTTGATAATACACACTATTAATCGTAAATTTTAACTTAATATTTTTGTTTTGAGAAGTCACGTAATATTTATTAAAATATTTAATAAAATTTTGAAATATTATTATATTATTTTTATCACCTTATTAATTAGAAAATTTGAAGATAAAATTTAAATTGCGTACAAAAAAATTGTTTTAAAAATATCTTATTTAAGTATACATGTAAATTACTGAAAAAGAAGTACATATGTTAATTGATTCCATTGGTCAAAATAATGAGAATACACTTAAAAAATAAAATGCCAAATATATTAAATTAACCATAAATTTGAGACGTTAAATAGAAAAGAAATACCTGAGTTAGGTTTTTAAGCGAATAAATTACTAAAATCAAATCTTATTTTGCAAGAAAGAAATTTAAAATTAAAAAATCCGATTCCGGACCCATATTGGAGATCCAACGACCCGTGAGAAAGTACTAGAACGGAGGAAGAAAACCCGGGTTACGAAAGTGAATTCCAAGAAGCAGATAACACTACGACGGTTAAAATTTAAGATAGCTGTTTGTTAGCTGAAATTCAAAGCAACAGCGGGAAGAAGATGGCGAAGTCTTGGTTCATTTTCTTGGGCTTAAGCTTCATTTTATCGTTTGCAACTGCTGAAGCTTCTCCGTGCTCAATTCGGGGAGAGTTCTCCTTTCTCTTTTCTTGCTTCTATTTTTGTTTTAGTTTTTTTTTTTAAATGACCCCAAAAAATGGTGTAAATATCAAATAAAGCATCAGAACAAATATCAAACAGAGATATATAAACGGAATTTACCAAAATGACTGAAAATATAACCGTCAGTTGCATTTGTAGCGTCGAGTTCCGCCGTGAAGTTGTTGGGATTTTGAATTATGATCTTGAAAATTCTATTTCACTTGTAATATTTAGTTCAATGTTTTTATCCTGATTGGAAAATAGTAGGTTTTATTGAGGAAAATAATCTGATAGTTGGACTAAGCTATGTGTATGATCTTCCTGCAGATGCAATTGGTAAATGAAAGTAACGGAATTTTGCTTGTTCTTTCCGGGTTTAGAATTTTATAAGAATCGAAATTGCATTGGTCTTATCGTCTTGGATTATTTTGAAGATTGAAATTCTGAATTACATTTTTCTTATTCCTTTTGTCCATTGGATTCTGTAAGTCTGTAAACATGATGTGGATTAGGCATAGGACTTACTAAGTGAGTTGAGTACTTTTTCTGCTTGTGGTTTAATGATAAGGATAAAAGTAGCTGGCTTTGTTCAATATGATTTTCAAGCTACTTTCCTATGTGCTTCATTCCAGTATATGTCATTCAACTTATTTATTTTTAAATGCAGGATTTCTGCTGGTAAGAAATATTAGTCAGCTGCCACAGGATAACTATGGGAGAGAAGGATTATCCCACATTACTGTGGCGGGCTCAGTCGCACATGGCATGAAAGAGGTATGAATACACATGACAATATTTGATAATTTATTTTTCAGAATCTCTTATGTTCATGAGTTCGATAAGCAAAAGCAGAAATCTTGATAAAAGTTTAACCAAAATGTCATATGGATATTCATACAATTACTACTAAGAGGTTGGATTGTTGGAATATGTACCTGCTGTTTGTCTAGCTTTATGGTTTTCTCATAATGTTACTTTTGTACTTTACAATAGTGAATGTTTGTTTTTTATATTGGCCGTGTTTCTAGACCCCACACTACCTTCACACAGGCCTAAACTAACGTTGGTTAGTAGTCCATAGGAGCAGACAAGCCAAGTCATATATCTTCTTAAAGCCTTGTGTATGCATTTTTGTGTTTTACAGATTGAGGTTTGGCTTCAAACATTTTCTCCGGGATCACGAACACCAATCCACAGGCACTCTTGTGAAGAAGTTTTTGTCGTCCTAAAGGGAAGTGGCACACTCTATCTTGCCTCAAGTTCATACAAATACCCTGGAAAACCGCAAGAACATTTTATCTTTCCAAATAGCACGTTTAATATTCCTATCAATGATGCCCATCAGGTAAACCATAACACTATTATCGCTTGTAGATGGTAAACTTTGGAATTTTTTTTAAAAATTTTCTCTGAGTCTGCATTATGGAAATTAATGTCAGGAAATGTAGAATTGTTTTATCCTACTGATCAGCACACTTAAACTAGGCAAACGTGTTATCTCTACTAAAGTGGTGGTGTTGAACGAGAGTTTGTTGATGATAGTTTGCCAATAGTTATAGGATACATTAATTACCTTGATTGTATGATAATTCATGCTAGAGCAAGATTGTATACAAGCAAGCTCTTGAATTTACATAATTTTTTATCCATAGAAAGTCATATTCCATCAGTTTCTTTAGAAATGACTTAAAGAAGTGATATCCAGTGAAGTTTAAATCATCAGCTATAGCCAGAACATTAGCAATCTTCATAATTACATTGCTAGATAATTTAGGTGGTTGAGGTAACCACTCATACTCCAAACTTTTGGACTTTTTGGTTTTTCATGCACCAAAAGGGGATAGCTAGATGGTTGTCATTGATATATAAGCATCTAATCTCTATTCCATAAAGTTGGATGTGCACTTGAGCATTAGTTAGTCATACTGTTTGCCTACTGAGTTGCTGTCAGTATGACTTGCTCTTACGTATATAGGATGTAAGTGGTATTATATTCATCAAGAATTCTTGGTTAAGTGTTGGATTTCAAGTTCATATATCTCTTAGTTAATACAATGTTTTCCATAAGCTATGAAACAATACTTGGTATGTATAGCTTCTGGATGGACCACGATGTATATGCACCAAGTACGGAGCTACTCTGTGCTTGGTACACTTAATAAATAGATGTGGGCCAGTTCATGACTGCAAATCCATTTAGATATCTTCTAGGAGAATATAGTTCACGACACAACTGCCTGACAAATGAATTGTTCATTTATCTCTCATTGTCAGTTCTCTTTCTGTTAACACATTAGAGTGGCTGTTACTCTCTTACCTTGTAATTACAATAGTATATAGTCTTTCAGACCCTGATGATCGTTAATGATACGTTGCAGGTGTGGAATACGAATGAAAATGAGGATTTGCAAGTGCTTGTTATAATATCTCGCCCACCTGTTAAAGTGTATGTGATGTCTCTTCTTCCATTATATTGGTTGTCTATTACTAACTTTACTTTGCTTCTCCCTATATTCGCATTATTTTCCTAATGGGTTGAAAACATTCACATCTTGATACAAAATTCCAGTACCCTTTATAGAATCTAGTTACTACATAAGCCTTATCACTTCCACTTTAGTGTTTGCTCTAATTATTCGCAGTTTCTTCAGATTTACAAACTGACATACAAGAAGTGAATTTACAGCTGCTAAAAAGCTTGGTCGAGCCTATTCAAGCTTAGATTTTAAGTAATTAGGCGTGGCCCGCCGACGACTTAGTTTGAATTCAACTTTACCAAACATTTGGAACCAGGATCATTTGTAAATGAGTATTGAAAGTGGACCTGTTTGAGCATAAACAAGGAGAACTTAAAAAGCTTTAAGCAAAGCTCTTGTTGCTCATGAACTCCTTAGTTGCAAGCCCAATTACCTGAAAATCTCCCCAGCACTCTTTCTGTCATAAACCAAATTTTGATGTGACCATTTCAATGTAGACTTGCGTAGGAATAAGCAGTACCTGAAATTATGACCCTTTTTTGACCAAATAATTTCATATTATGAAAACCATCGAAGCAACATGCAAACAGCTCTCTATTGGTCTGTTATATAGTTTTCTTTCTTCTCCTTTTTTATTCCTAATTCTGTCTCCCGGCTTCAGGTTTATATATGAGGATTGGTTCATGCCTCATACTGCAGCAAAGTTGAAGTTTCCCTACCATTGGGATGAACAATGCCTACAAGCTTCAGTTAAAGATGAGCTTTAATTCCTGAAACATTGCATCTGCAAACGGTGTGATAACAAATATTTACTGTCCAAGTTTTCCTACGACTTTAAAAAAAAAAGAGGAACAAAAATATGATAAGGATTTACAGATCTCAGTAGAAAACTATAATGAATGGACTTACAAATTGTAAAGCTGAAAGTTACAATTCAGTGTTTATCATTCAATCAGTGCAAAATTTAGTATCATTTTTGTAATTGAGAAAGCAACGAATTGCAAAATCCTTACATCTTCTGATGCACTATTGGAGTTGACTGAAAACATGTTGACAGGGAAATCCATCAAAACTGACGCATTTTTTAAAAAATTTCTTGGAATAATAAACTTACCAAACTGTTACGTGTAAACAACCTACTGAGATAAATACCTATCGTTTTTATCGCACAAGAAACTCATCCTAGTTTCTAGTGATGGAAAAAGAAAGGGAACTCCCCCAAACACTTGGTTCTCAGGTAAAATGCCAAAAATTATCGCTTTCTTTTGCTCAAACTTCTCAGTTCAGCTTCACTCTCTGCAACTGTAACATAGAACTCTGATCCAAGCATCTCATGTATATCAAGATTCGGTGAGTTGCTCAAATTAACTGTTTCAAGGATCACTTATAGTGTTATATTGAAGCCCAACATAGACAAGACACGAATGGCATTAGCTATTCTGCATATTTTCTGCCTTATTTCCAGGGGAGTGTGAGTTTCATCTTGTTCATCAAGATCCATGGAATTTTTATTGGATTTGGTGATTGGTTGTTCAAAATCACTTACTTGATGCACCACCGTCTTGTCTCTAGCCTCAACATGTTCACTAACCCAAATGAATCCATTACATCCACTTATCAAGTTAATTCAATACTGTTCCAGATGGTGAATATGTTGTTCCTTTTCTTCACTAGATAAGGATCAACATTGAGCAATTGACCGTTCTTGAGCTGAATCCATGTTGATGCATGTCAATACAGTATACGTCATGATAAAAGATACAAAGAGAATGGTGCTAACAAATTAATGGTGCCGATGATGATGCAAAAATATCAAGTTAAAAAACACTTCAATAATGCATTGATTCTGTTTCCTATCAAGAAAAAAATATAACTATCCTAATTAAATGAATTATAATCATCTGCATTGTCATTAAATTTACTATTATTGTACCTTGACATACTAGTGTTCCCAACCGTAGTAGTTACTTGAAAACTAACATTTTTGTTGTCCTAACATTTTCTATTGTCCCCATGGCAAGGGTTATCAATTTTTAAATTATGCACTAACCTATTATGGGATGAAATCACTATAAGTATAATATAAGTGAAAAAACGGATATCCTCACTAAAAGTTGGTATCTACCAAACTCTTTAGCTGTAGTGTTTCTATAGTATAGTAGCAGCACAACAATCCCAAACTAGCCGTAAGCTAGATGGTAAAGTTAAAAGAAACACAGAACACACTAAAAACCTTTCATGTAGAACATACCTTCCCAAACTTCTGATTTCTTGCTTGGAGCTGCAAACTGCCATCACCCTGAGAACTGCAATCCTCGGCCTAAAAAGAATAATGTTAACAGCAACATCAGATGATTGTTTTCTCTTTCCGATAGCACATTTTGCACCACACAAGAATTAAAATGTGTAGCAATTCACTTACACACACTAGGTCATTCTCTGTAAAAATGGTGCGCATGTTGAGCTCATCCACAGCAGTTTGCCGCCTCTAGCAATCAATATAGTGAACGTCAACAAAACTACACACATTTAAGCAGCTCCTCACTATTATCTGCAACAGATGTCCCATGCTTCATATGGTTGTATGTCATAGATACGAACATAATTAGTACTATATAGTATTTGATACATGACCCTAAGTATGATAGATTTCACCTAGACATGATTATTGGAGCAACTGTCAATCTAATAATTGCCCACATTAAAGGATGTAAATCTCGATCAGATCAAAAATTACTGACAGACACAGATTTTCAAACAAGATCACATCAACCAAATACGAGAGCTTATCATCTTTTCATATATATATTCAGAGATGGGATGTTTTGATTCAACTGAGATTACCAAATCCAATTGATGTTTCTAAAAAACAAACAAGGAAGATGATAACAATCGTTGACCAAACTGCAAAAGACTAACAAGAGCATTATTCAAACTCTTTGAATACAAAAAACAAAATCCTTCAATTTAGCGCAGAAGGCTTCCCTCTTAAAGGTGCAACAAAGGCTGGAGTTTAGGCCACCTAAATCAAGCACCTGCGACTAGGCTAAATCCGGAGGAAAATAGTTGCATAAACTTCATTACATAATTCAACTACAAGAGTAGGTAAACAAATAATATTAGAATTAAAGAAAGGAGAAAAATGATTGTATTCCTCTCATACACCCCATTACTTGTAAAACTGGAATTTCCCTCTAACATAGCATCACATTCAAGAATTACATTCCAAAAAATTGAAACTAGTCCCATCTATCCTTCATAACAGACCACTAAACTAAAATCTAAAAGTATGATAGATGAATTCCATCAGGCAAGTTCATTGAAGAAAGCATCAAAATTGCATCTGAAGTGAAATTTATTTCCAGCTCCATTGCTTTTGAGCAACCTGAGCAACAACAATGACCACAATAACAATTCAACATATTAAGGAAATATAACATACAATACAAATTGCATATGCTCCATTCACACAAAAAGAAAGGAAAAAAAACAAAAAAACTAATAAAAGCATTTTCCTTTCAAGTATAAAAATGTGATATAAATAAACTTCCAGCTAAAACCAAAAGGAAAATGTACTCGAACATTCACAAACTGGTTACTACTAGGTGATTCGCTTACCTCAATGACGCGTCCCATGACAATATCCCCTGTCTCCGGCTTGCATCTAGTAACAATAAATATCAATTCATTGATTTTCTCCCGTCTCTTAATTATTTTCTTTGATTTTAAGCCACTATGATGTAGAAGTGATGTTGTTGCACGAGGTTTAAGGTAATGCAAATTCTTTCATCAATATTTGACATTGTTTGTGAGAAAAATGAATAAAAAGTCATTAATTTTTAAACTAAAGTGGATAAGATGGTAGCAACTAAAGCCTGTACAACGTGAAGAAATCCGAAAGGTCACTATCTAAAGGTAACTACAGTGGCCAACAACAACTCAACAAGCCAAGTAGAATCCCAAAAAATGCATGACTACAGTCAAGTTTAAGAACTCCCTCATATCGATTGTACCATAGGAGGGAGGAGGGTGAGATTGCTCGTTGGATGTAATAGTTAAAGGAAAGTGAAAAGTGTCATGCATAAAAAGACTAATAAATCTAAATGTTAGCTAAGAAAGTTTTGGAGATGAAGAAAATATTGTAGACAGAATCATTTGGTCCAAGAATAGTCACGCCTTCAAAAGTAGTGGAGATCAGTATCTTGAACATAACAAGGATTGAAAGAAGGGGGAATATGGTACACAAGGATGCATTCAGGAGGAAATATATAGCCGCAGAGAAGGGGAAGGCTAAGGTTTCAGATTTATCTTTGGAAGGAAGAGTATAAAGATTGAATGGAAATGCACCATTTAGGACTTTTAAGAGCCGTCAACCTGGGTCCATTTACTACTCTTTCAACCCTAAGGTGAATCATAAACAGAGACTTGAGGATGGCTTAAATCTGAGGACACAAGGAGAATTTTGGATTAAAAGCGCAGAAGAGAACGAAAGGCCTCAGAGCATTATGCTTCCCAGAAGGAGGATACCTGAGGTGTTGTGAGTTGTGACCAATAAGAAAGATATTGAGTCTCTATGAGAAAGTTAGTAGAGAAAATAGATAATAAAAAGAAACGTGATCAATAAAAAAAATATAGAACTTGCTCCACGTACATATTCTTATTCAAAATCTCCCTTTTCGTAGAAGATTCTGAATTTGGTTTTGTGTTAAAAATTTAAGATATAACAGATTATCCCCTTTATAGGAAAGATGGATCCAACATTACATACGGATTTTTTTAAGGAGATGATGTTGACAGATCCAATATTGCATATGAATTTTTTCAGGGATATAATGTTAATCCAAGGATTAAAAGGAGACCAAATGTGTTGCCTGTTCCTTTAACGCTGGAAAGGCAAGCCAAGAAATGATTTATCAGGATAACGTCGGAAAGCATTTGCGGCTTTGAACATCACATTGATGTCTTCATCAGAAAATTTAGATGGAGTAGTTTTTAGTACAAAAAACCCCGAATTCTCTATTATTGATAAGGCACGGTACTGCAAAGAGTTTAAAAATTTTTTTTTAAAGGATACCATAAAGAGATGACAAAGTTAAGAGCCTTTGATCGTCCGTTTGAGAGCATCCGTCAACATTTCATATTATTTGACGGCTAAGGCTCAAATACATGCATCTTCTTATTATATATATTGATAAGTGTTTTCTTTTAAGGAAAATCATGTTATTTTCTTACGAGTTCCTATTTTAACAACGTTTGGTATCAGAATTGAAGAAGGAATATATTGATTATAAGTGATTAAATAAAAAGTGGTTCTTGATCAGTTAATTGTATATTTAATTGGAGGAAGCAGTACAGGTGGGGCAGAAGTGATTGGTGAAAGAGAAAAGCTTGCCTCAGCAATGGTGGAAGTTAGAAGGAAAACTAATGGACTGATGGCCTTGGGAAAGCAGGGGATGGCTTCAACCAGTATTAGTAAAATTTGAGCTCAAACCAAGCTAAGCAATTTATTATAATTAATAATAATATTACTCCCTAAAAAAATAATATTACTAGAATAAAATTTTTTAAAATAAACTAATGCGACAAAATTGTATTATTATCATATTAATTTTTTTTTATTCACCAACATATTCACTTATTTTTATATAAAAATAAACCCATTACGAGTTTGCCAAGCATCACCAATTAAACTTGATATAGTTACTAATTTGATGAAATTTTAGTTTTTTTATTTAAGTTCAATAAAAATTATTAATCTTTGTAAAAAAAAATTATGATTATATAATTTACAAATGATTCCAGTCTATTACAAATCAAAATTTGAAAAAATTAAATTGTCGTTTGATTTCTTTCACAATATTCTCGTTAGTAGTTAATAAAGGTTGTGTGTCAATAAACTAATCTATTCCTTATTTGGTATAACCACTCATAATTTTTTTGAGTCAAAATTTCGTAAGAGTTACCAACATCCAACGCTTAACCCTACCTTTTCTTCTACATTGATCCTATTTCATGCGTTCTTAATTATCAATATCAATTTTAAAAATTAACATAGAATGTGATATTGAAATTATAATTAAGAAGGAAATTGATTGCTAAGGTTTGTAAACTATTAATTATCATAAAAGTTTCTATTTCTGTTCCTCTAAAATTTTTATCAAAATGTAATAAGGTTGTTAAACAATACAACTCCAACTAAATTTGTTGGAAGATTATACGTCCAATTGGGCAAAGAAATTATTCCATTAGAAGAAAACAATACTACAGTAAATTTGTAAAGAGAAGGGAAAAGGGAAACTTCATTGGAAATTCTGTCAACAAATGATGGTTGTTCAAACAGCTACTAAATATGTCCTAAAACTTCTCTACACAGTCATGAAAATTGGTAATAATATTAATTAATTATCAAAATAGGAAACGTTGATAGCTAGATAACTAGAGAT
>JAVXUL010000001.1:19652596-19663586 GCA_035590515.1 Trichilia minutiflora
TGATGTCGGTGTCGTCCGAGACGGCGTGATGATGATGTGCCAGCCCCGAACCCTCGTACACAGGCTGGTCCAGAGTGACTTGAGATGGATCTACCCGAGTAGCGACCTCAGGTTCCCTGGTCGGGATGCTCTTCTGCCGTCCGGAGGGATCTGACTGAGTAACAGTGCTCCCGTGTGGGGGTCTGGGACAAGGGCCTGTAGATGAGCTTAAGCCCATGGGCCAGATGACACTAAAATCCCCCAACAAAATATATTATTCAGTCAATATTTGGCGATTACATTTGCATTAAATCATTATTATTGGGTTTTAAAAAACAATAAATCAAGAGATAGTCGTTAGTAGTTTAGTTAATATTTAGTAGAATATAAATTTCTGAAAAGATTAAATTGGTACATACATTTAGAAAATGATTAGTACCCTTTCAACAAAATTTATTATTATTATTATTAGTATTATTATTATCCCAATAAATCAGTCTTTATTTTATTCAATTAAATAACACGTACTATTTAAAAAAAATTGTTAATTTATTATGATGATAAAAATATTTTTCGTGTGATCCTTAATTTGTCAAATTAAATTTTGAACGAATTAATTTTAAAGAAAATATTTTTGAAACAAATTAATAAAAACAAATATAAATCTCACCTTTGTCCTTTGTATTCCATAACAGCTTTTAGTTGGTCCGTCCTACCACTAATATAATAAAAAGAATGCACCTAAGCCTCACCACTATTCATTAAAGCCCCCTTAATTCATTAAAGCAGAAAAAAAATTCGCCATTAATTATACGAACAAATGTTACCTTTCACCTGCTCATCGCAAATTATATATCTTCTTATAATTAATAAAATAATTTTCAAATTCTCTTATTTATGATGGTAAATACATATGTATGTATGTACGTACTATTATTTTTATTAGTTAAAAAAAATAATAAGGATTTAGTAAAGAAAATACAACAAAAAATAACTATTTTTTTAAGCTCAACAAAATTTAACAATTATTTTTTTACATACATTAATTAAAGAATTATGTAATAATCAAAGAATCAAACAAATTAATTAGCGAATAATCTCCATGATCTCTTCTATTGTAAATCATTAACTTTGTTGAGAAAAATTTGGATACAATAATCTTATTTAATAGAACCGACAGATATAAAAATGAAATGTGATTCTTTTTTTTTTTTCTCATAATTAGTAAATTTAAAAATAAACATGTATATAATTAAATATTTAATGTGACTTTTTTCGTTTTCTTTTCTAAATTTTAAAATAAACACTCATTGATAAATTTTAAACCAATTTTTTGTAAAGAAAATAAAAGGAGAAAAATAATATTAAAGTAAAAAAACACACACACAAGGGGAACATGAAACCTTACTCAAGATTTACAGGAAATAAACAAATTTTGATTAATATCCTTTCTAGCACGTTAATGGCTCATAGCAATGATGTTATTTGATTAAGACATAATTATATTAATTAATGTCGGTTTGCAAATGTAATTATGTCAAGGTTCATGCTAACACTATTTTGATTACTACCATCATTTAAGTTGATATAGTTAGTGGTATTGTATGCAATGGTAATAAATGTCGCAGTTGGTTAGTTTAGACGAATTAACAGATTTAAGGGTAACGTTCCCATTATTACTTTTTATAAATTGTGAATTGTGATATTCAACATTTTACAAGAATATAAAATTTTTATTTAATCTTAATTAATAAAAAAAATAAATTATGATTCTATAGTCTAAGAATGATTCCAATCTATCACTACTATGATCAAAATTCAGAAAATAAAAATTGTTGTTTGATCTCTGACATTAGTTCACAAGTTCACGGCTAGTAGCTTGCCTATCATATATGCAAAAATAGGAAAATTCTAATTTTGACCAAGTACTGACTAATGTGACTCAATTGAATCTTCATAAGAAATTATTAAAAGTATATAATAAAAATATGTGTAAGTAATATTTTTATTTATTTATTTTCCTAGAAAGGATGATTGTTTTTGTTGCTCTTATTTCATTACAAGAAGCTCCGAGGATTCTTCTCTTCCTCACAATCACACCAACTTCTCTCCTTCCCAATTCGTATCTTAATTAATTTATAATCAATCATTAGTAACCAATCCTAAACCGTCTCTTAACCAGCCTAACCATGGCTGTTACTACTCCTCTTCTTCATCCATTGCTATTGCTGTAGCTAATCCTGTCCTCCTTCTTATTCTCTTTCCTTCAACATCCATTAAGGGCAGGATGGCCACCAACTCTCCTATTCCCACCTTTTTGGGCCTCCTGTCTCTTCTTTTTATCCTCCTTTCCCGCACAAACGCCGTCACCACCACCACCGGTATCCGCCTTGGGATCTTCTGGAAACCTGCTCCTCATGTACCTGCCTTCCGTGAAGCTCCAGCTTTTCGCAACGGTGATTCCTGTGGGAAACATAAAATCCATGTCACGATGACCCTTGATGCAAATTATCTCCGGGGTACCATGGCTGCCGTCCTCTCTATCCTTCAACACTCCACCTGTCCTGAAAATGTCGAGTTCCATTTTTTATGGGCACATTTCGAACCGGATGTTTACGCCAGCATTAATTCAACTTTTCCTTTCCTCAACTTCAAGGTTTACAAGTTTTATAGCAACTGGGTTCGTGGTAAGATATCGAAATCCATCAGGCAAGCATTAGACCAACCATTGAATTATGCACGTATTTATCTAGGTGACATATTGCCAGCGGATGTAAAACGGGTTATATATTTGGATTCTGATCTTGTGGTTGTTGATGATGTTGCCAAACTCTGGGACGTTGATTTAGAAGGAAAAGTATTGGCAGCACCTGAATATTGTCATGCAAATTTTACAAATTATTTTACAGACTTGTTTTGGTCTGACAGGAAATTGTCTAAGACATTTGATGGAAGAAACCCTTGTTATTTTAATACAGGAGTTATGGTAGTGGATGTTGATAAGTGGAGACAAGGAAGATATTCACAGAAAGTTGAAGAGTGGATGGCTGTCCAAAAGCAGAAGAGGATTTATCATTTGGGTTCATTGCCACCATTTTTGTTGGTTTTGGCTGGAAATATTAAGGCCGTTAATCACAGATGGAATCAGCATGGACTAGGAGGTGATAACATTAAAGGGAAATGCAGGAATTTGCATCCTGGACCAATTAGTCTGCTTCATTGGAGTGGGAAGGGAAAGCCTTGGTTGAGACTTGATTCCAGGAAACCGTGCACCGTTGATTATCTGTGGGAGCCGTATGATCTTTATCATCCATCCATCGTACATTCTTTGGAAGAATGAGAAGAAGGAATACTAACAGATACGGATTCCAAATAATAAGGGAATATTTCTGTGATTAATTATTTGGTTGATTAGGAAGTACTGAGAAAAGAAATTTTCAATACATATCTTATGAATTAATTAAGAGGGGGAAGAGAGGTTGTGTGTACATAATATTTTTTTATATGTATTATATTTCGTTCATATATGGAGCTAATTTGATCTATTTTGGAGAGGTTTCTAAAAGGGATTGCATGCTGTGGCATGGAGCACTGAGGAAGATTGTGACTGATGAAGATCGTGTCCTCTTCTTTTGGTAGAATATCCATGGATTGGATGATCGGCTGATGAATCTATCTGCAGATAAAAACACGAGCGCTACCTCTGATGAACAATATGTTTCTTTATTTTTTTTTCTCTCTAAATCCAGTTTAGTATGTTATTAATTGCTTTGCTCCCTAACAATATGTCTTAGATTTGTTAGTCTTCTCCTAGTTTCTTCATGAAAATTTTTTAGGAGACCTCCACCCCCCTCTTTGTAGCAATTTATTATGATTTAATTACCATTGATAGGCCTGCATTGCCCCCAACCCAGCTGAGTTCATGCATCCTATGCTTGGTTACTTTTCTGCTATACTACGTATAAAATGAAGCCTTTCTTTTGGTTATTCATGATATGTAACTGAAAGTATTGTTAATGATTTTCAAAATTAACTAGGGTTAAGCATGCTTTAATTATCATATAAGGTATTACTCAAACAATTAACCATTAATTGTTAATCTTAAGTGTTCAAGAGTGAAGAAATGATTTTCAAAGAGATGAAATCTCCAAGAATTGATCCAATCACCCTTGGTTCTTCCTTGACCGAAAATGAGACGCAGAGAGAGCTTAAAATTTTGCTTGTTTTTCAATTTTCTTAAAAATGAAAATTTTAAAGCAAAATAACAAATTGGCTTCTTTATATAGTCACCATTTAATTACTATTTTATCCATGACTTTTATGTCGATAACTTTTGATAAAACTTCACCAAGAAACTCCCAAGATCCCACGTTATATGCAGAAACAAATGCACCTTTGATCAGCAACAAAAACACAGAAAATGCTGCTGTCAAAAGTTTCCAGATAACATACACACACACCAGAAAGCAGCAAAGGAAAAAAACAATGAAGAAGAATCAATAGAGAAAACAAGAAAAACAAGAGAACTTTTTCAGAGGAAACCAAGATTTATTAAATCCAATCTTGAATCAAAAACAGAAGAATTTTTCCATCCGTGCAGTACACCAGCTCCTCTGCTTTTATATACATTTCCAGTAACTGTCAATAACAGGAAAAACTAAAAACAACTCCAGCTGGATTCTTTTCATTTCTTGGCTAATGACAAAGAAAACCCTGCATCAAATGACTCCTATACCCTTTTAACCTTTTGTTTAATAAATCAAATTTCCAGCAACTTTCATATCTCAAACTTGTCAAACAAGCTTTTAGATATTAATTTAATGAAATGACAAGTTTGTCTTTTATTAAATAATTTAGTACTAAACTTATCTTAAAATTAATCAAACTAATTTTGATCAATTTTAATTAATTCTATTTATATTCTAAAATATTAGTAGAATGTTATAACTTATTATAAGTTATAATCGAATCAATTTGTCAAATTTTCGGAACTGTTAAACTATTTAACGTGTAAATAATTGATAATTTTTAGCCTATCGTTATTACCGAGAGTGTTAGCCCTCTTAGCAGATAACAATATAAATTCTCTCTTAATATTAGGAAGAAAACAAAAGATTTTTATTGTGACCTCTTAGGTTTACTGTAGAGTTAGCAATGAGCCAAAATCGATCTCATCGATTTCGTTTTGAACCATTCGAATACCCAACGACCATGGTTAGCATCTAGCAATGCGTCATAGTCCCTAAACTACAATGAAGAAAATTTTCATCGAACCTTTTAATGCTAATTGTACATTTCGTGTGAGTAATGTTCTTCCGTCGTTCAATCCCAACTAAGTTAAGGTTCACAGTAAGCCAAAACCCTAAACTTGATGTCTTTACAGATCATCGATCATTACATGCTGAACATGTCACTACGAACTCTTTTGTATGACTTTTATCATACCTGGCCAGGTTTTAATGCTTCAGCCATTTACCGATATCTGTTTGAGAACTCAAATCCTGACCGAGTTAACGATAACTCGAATCTTATATATCGAGTCGACGGATTCCATCTTAACCGTCATTCGTATCTCTATATAAACAACACATGATCAAACTGGCTTCTTATACAAGACATGATACACCATATGAATCATATGCATCTATATCAGATAACGATTATGACGTCTCAAGTCAAAGGAGTACGTCGCACACTTATACAGTTTAAATGACGAATCATTGATTGCATACATTCTGTGTGATTTATCATTTTTGTGCTCACACTCGAAAAATAGTTCTTTAATCGTTAATCCACATTAATGTCCTAATGACATAACTATTATGTCACTCGCACTAATATCATCTAATGATATTCATCGGAGATATTCAGTGTGCTTACTATGCGATATCGATGTCCAGTCGATATTGCGTATATAGAAAACAATTTAGATATTCTGATTATCAGGGCATTTATATATATACTCAATTCATTAGTATCATAAAAAGAGAAAGCAACATACATATATGAACTGAAATAATTTCTTTATTTATATATATATATATACAGTACACACATATATATACAGTGATATAATAAAATATACCCTAAAATCGATAACACGAATGATTTCTGAGACATACTATTTTAATAGTAATTATTTAAAAATTTGGTAATTTATTTCTTATCAAAGACAAAGTTTCATCTCCAAAGAAAATAAAAGTTAGTGTTTGCTTACAAGTATATAATTCAACATACCACAATAAAGATTAAGTTTTGTAGGACAACTTTTAACAAGTACAGAATAAATAATAAGATCTTATTTGCAGCATAATTGTCAGATCATAGAGAATAAAATTCACTTATTATCAATGAGACAACTTAACCCATCAAATACTTTGGAATTGTAATATGCAAATAATAAGTCACTAGCTGTGTTTTGTTAAGTAGACTAATTAGTTTTTGTGTCCTTGCTTATGGATATTTGCTCATTTCTTCCTTCTTACTCTTGATAAATGTTTCCGATCTCTGATTGATACTCGGAGACCCAATCAAACGAATTGGAGTCCTTTCCACCTCTTGATACTGCATTGGTAATGTTAAATTTCCATTTGGTATGCTCTTCCCTTTGTCTTTCTTTCTCTTTTCCTCTTCACTCTCTTTTGTGCTGACTATCTTCTTGGCACCTCTTGATAGTACCGAGTTTGTCAAAGTGGGAGAGATTTTACTTAGTGGCTGAACAATTTTCTCTAAAAATAGAGGGAGTACCTTCTTGCTCCTGGGTGTCCCCTGATCACTAACTTTCCTCTTCCCCTTTTCCGTTGCCTTATCCTGAATTCCCTCAGCCTTGAGCATTTGGGTGTGGTCAGCAAACTTCTCAACTGGCGTCCAAGACTCCATCCCTTCCGATTGCTTGAAGTGGACAGGGATTTCGGAACCCAAACCCAAATCATCGTTTGAGATTTCATGATCCTGGTGATGCACCAACATCGCCTCTCCTTTCGGCTTTGCAGAAGGACCAAAAGATTCTTCCTGCCCCAGTGTTACGCGCTTGACACCACGAGCAACAAGATTTTCGATGAAGAAGTTGAAAAATCTCTGGCAAAAACCAAGTGAATTACAATTGCTGTTGTCATTATTTTCCTGCATCGTTTGTTTTGAAACTAATGACAGAAAAGAAGAAAAAAAAAAACGAAAACAGCTGAGGGGAGGACGGTAGAAAACAGGACTCGCCTGCAGAGGTCTATTTCAAGATATGGATACCTTTCATTACATGATTCTATGCTTTGGGTTTGGGGTAACAAAAAGATAAAAGAGAATGAGACATTTGACGGAATCACTAATTTTTTTCTTTAAATTACCAAAATAAAGGCAAAACAACTCTTGACACCAGCCAATTCTTATAATCTAATTAACGATGGTAGTTAATATGAATGAAAAATAATGTAATCATTATCATATCTATTAATTTGTATAATTGGTGTTCGTATTCCATAGCATAAGGGATTGTGTTTTCTTCCACTGCTTTATTGAGTGGGAAGAAAAAGGCGTTAGTTTCGAAGAATATCTTTCTCATTTCATACCTTGCTTTGAAGTTCATTTATTCTCATACAACAATTTTCACGCCAAAACACCGCACACGACTCCTTATTCCCTACATCATTCGTCATTTCATAACTTATATAATTTTCCAATGGATTGAATAGTTCAGTGTAGGTTCCATTCCATCCAATTGTCCCATCCTTTAAAAGAAATGGGAATCGAATATAGATAGAACACCAGAAACATTGGGTGGGTGTGTTTTTTTTTTTTGTTACATTGTAAAAGTACAATGAATAAAAATATTCCATAAATTTTATTTTTAATAAAAGTTATATATTTCTCTTATTCTTGTTCTATACCCAATCAGTAATTATAATTTTAAAAGCACATCAAAGAAAATCATAAAAGTAAATGGACTGCTTCTGTTTGTTTTGTTTATCTCCATGTATTTGGGATGTACGGTTAGTTCCAAGGGTCAAATTATATAGAAGACAGAAAAAGTTGATATCGAAAATGGAATATTTTTATCACAAGCACTTGTTTTCATGTGAAGGAAAATGTGAAGGAAATACTGGTACTATATAGAAAGTCTGTATTAAGAGTATGAATGGGTTAGTTTTTTAAAATTTTAAAAACTAGTTTTTATTAAAATAAAAAGAGATTTTAAAATTAAGATAAGATTTTTTTTAAAATTATTTAGTATAATAGGTAAAATAATATCTTTTTTATTAAAATTATCATAAAAAATATTTAATTTAATTAAACCAAAATAGTTAAAAGTAGGAGTTAAGAATATATTTTTAAAATAAAATAAATATTATCTGTATATTTAATGAGAAGATAAAGAGAAAACTCCACTTTCTCAACTTTTTAAAGAGTTCTTTTTTATATTTTAAATACAAATAACTTTTTATAAAAAATTTTTATTTTTATCTATTTAACACAATTTTTAACAAAAAAAATTAATAAATATTAAAAAATTAGATCAAACAGATACTAAGTACTCTTTTCATATTCATGAATTGCAAACATTGTTTTTTATATACACCAAATTACTATATTATATCTACGGATTTATCGTTCCAAGCAAGAAATTTTATATTATATTATATTATTTTATTTTCAATAATTTTTTTTATTAAAATGTATTCAAGTAAATGTTGGAGGAATGGCGGAGTCATATTATGGCCTAGACTTGGATGCCTTGAAAATTTTTAAACCATTTGGTATATTTATAATTGGTTATTTGTTTTAGTCTCCTGAAAAGTAAAAATGTGTCGTTTTAACTTTATATTTGCAAGTTTAGAATCTTTATATTTTTCTCTCTTTATAATATAAAAAGGTAACTCTGCCTTCGAGTAAAAGTAATTTCAATTAAATATAATTTATTAATTTATAGCAAATAAATTTTTTGACTTTATTGAAATGATCATATTATGCTTACGATATTTTATTTTAGCAATATATTAACTATATTTTAATTATTTTTAATAAAATTTAAGGATATATATTCAACGTAAAACAAAGAAATTAGTTTTTTTATTAAGATATAAGAATAATATCAAGTATATTTTAATAATAATTTAATTTAATTAATTTTTGTGTATTTCATTTTGAAATTGGAAAAAATCCTCGACCTTCTTGTTATTTGGTCCATTTACTCATTTTATCCCAAATCTTTTAAATTTATTTAATTATTTTAATCCCTTAACTGAAATAACGTAAAAAACTATCTCTCAACTCTCAAGGGCTTTTACAGGAGTACCTTTAAACATTTATTGATTAGAATAAATTACTAAAATATAATAAAAATATAAAAATACTCATTATTTGTTAGATAATAAAAATACAAAAAAATAAATAAAATTCCTGCATCTCTTTGCTCCCCCTTTCTAAATCCTTAATCTCGCTACTCTACCCAACGTCGCACTTCCTTCCAACTTTTCCCTTCTAGTCAGCATCGCCATGGAGATCACTAGCCAAATTGGTCCCTTTCCCGCCGCCCCTACCATTGCACCTCCTCCTCTGTTGGTTCCTTCTTGTCCCTTCTAGCCGGCTGATTGATTCAATGTCATCACCACCGTACCACTATACGTACAGTTCCCTATCGTGACAATAGAAACTCTCAAAGGATCCTTCGAGTTTGATTGAGCTCCTTCTCCTTCAGATGAAAAAAAGAAAAAAAAATTGTTATTTATACTTTAAATTCGAAGTGGGATTTCTAAAGAAGATAGAGCCTGGGCTTACGTTCCTATTTTGAGGTAATGGCATTCATTGCTAGGATTCAAAAGGTTAGACCATTCTTACAGAAGCCAAGTAAAACCATTATTGCTACATATGAGACTACGTTTCCGCCTCCGAACCAGCCAAGCGAACCCTTATATTACTGAGTTTCATTGCCATGGAGATAACCGGCCAAATTGGCTCCTTCCTCTCCATAGGAGTGTCATTCATTTTCGTTCTGTTAAGTTTGTTTCAGGACGTTTGTGATTATCTCGGCTAAGCATTATTTTCCCTTTGAGCCATTCAAACTTCGCATCTGCTTATATTGTTTTCGTCTTGCAGTTTTATTGTTATACTCAGTTGATTCTATAATGTTGAAGGATTTCCACCTTCACGCACTCTCAATCGTATATCATTTAATTTTTTTTGTTTCACCATTGCAGTTCTGCAGTTGCCATTCTCGAAGGGTTGAGTTGGTGAGAAAGTGTGGTAGGACATGGACAGAGATGAAAGAGATTGGCGGGAGGAGTTTTGTTTTCAAATTTTGTCTTTAAATTGGTTAGTTGATGGAGACTGGCAGGACATGGATAGAAATAGAGAGAAGTGACACAATACATCATAATACATCAGAAGAAGAAGAATGCATTCTTTTATTTTTTTTTTTTTTATATTTAAAATATATATAAAAAAATAAAATTAATTAAATAATGCAAAAAGACTATTATGCCCTTAAAATTGGTGTGTGTGTTTTTTAATGGTTATCTCAATGATGATAGATAATTTAATAAAAGTAAGAATAAGGTGAAAAGATCAGCATTTTGTACACCCAATTCTGTATATTGGCAATAAACTTTTGTATACACTCTCAACCACTTGCCGAAAGAACCGCTAATTTATATGGACGACCTAATAGCCCAGGCTCGGTTGGTAGGGTTATTTAAAAAATTTGATTTTTTAGAGTATCAGTCTAGATCTAGAATTAGATATCTAAAAAATAGAATATTGATTTAATTAAGATCTGAATCTGATCCAAAAATTTAGATTCGATTTAATTAGAATCTGAATCTGGTCCTAGTAAATAGGATATCAATTTTAAACAGGTATCCGATTTTTATTAAGAATTTATTTTAAAATTTTAATTATTATTATTATTATTTTTTAAATTTTAATTAAATTGTAAGAATATCTTATAGAATGATAATTTTAGAGAATATATATATGAAAAAAAATATATATCTTTGTTTTCATTTAATCTAGTTTTGATTAT
>JAVXUL010000001.1:19663686-19675299 GCA_035590515.1 Trichilia minutiflora
GCAAACAAGAATGCATGAAGAATATGGATGGCATGGAATGTTCTATCCCTGAGTATGATGCATGTATGCACCGAAAAGTTAGAAAGAATGTCTCACAGTGGGTTTCTCTCGATGTTGTTCTCATGAATCTTTTTGTTAACTGAATCGAATCCCCCTTTTCTCTTGATTTCTGGACGCTGTATATGGAAAGCCTAAGAGTGTGTATCCCTGGACACGTGTTGCTGTATGGCTGACGTGCCCAGGGTGACCTGTTGCAAAGTTAGAGGGCGTGGAGAATTGTGACACTACTCTTTACCACGTTATCCCCGAGCCCCCGAGTGTTTGTACCTCCGAGCAGAGCTTTTAGCTCTCCCAAGAATAAAATCCCCTGGTTTTCGGGAGACCTTGATGCGGCATGGTGTAGTCTCGGTGTCGCCAGGAGGTGGAGGGGTGAGAACTAGCATACCCCGAGTGTCCGTAGATCCGTACTGTTGTATAGTAGGCTATTAATCCGACCCCCGACTCCAAGGATAACTGTTGATGAAGGCTCCAACCCGAAAGCAAGTTGGCAGCAAATAACTCGAAGAAGAGTTCCTGACTGGTTGTCTCAGGCATAGTACCCGAGGTGGTTCGGCTATCTTCCTGTTGCTCTGATCAGCTTCTCGGAATAACACCTTTAAGAGAACCTACTGGATACGTGTATTTAGTTGGCTTAGATAAGGACTTAGAGATAGGCCTGAACCGCTGTACTGGGCCTCGATAAAACCCTCTAACAGTATTAATAAATTAAGAATTTTTTATTCAATAAATTAGAACTTAATTGAATATTTTTAAAACTTTTTTAATTAAGACTAGTGAGTTACCAAATATTTGAGAATTTAAATATTTTTTTATTATTTATAATACTATTTAATTATTTAAACAATAAATACACTCATTCATAAAATATTTTTACAAATTTTTAAATAAATCTATTGGAAAATAAAGCACATCACGAAAGTAATTTATAGTAAATTCATTATTGATAATTAATCAAGTAGTAAATCATCATTTATAATTAATCTCAGTTAAAACTAGAAAGCAAGACATCCGGTGCTTCATCAACAGCAGAGAAAGAGAGTTTGGTGGAACAGACGGGTTTAGATAGACCGGGTTTAACACCCATTTAATTCACAACCGATCCAGATCATAAAAACAAAATCCCCATGACTTTTTCTTGCAAATCTCTTGCTTGCTTTCCAAAACACACTTCATCATGAATTTCTTCAAATCCGTTTTTGCCGATGACCCAGATCCTCCTAGCCCTCAATCTGAACCTGAATCCAACGACAACGAACGACAGCAGCCAGATTCAGCTATTCCTCCAAAAATTGACCCTGATACTACTGCTGCCGGGGACGGTGCGTGGTCATTTGATGGCTTAATGAGAACCCTAACCACCAAATCAGAATCGGTCATCGAAACCTACCGCCGGGATCTGAAGGAATTCGGTTCGGGACTTAGAAAGGAACTCGAAGTGGCACAGGGATCGCTGGGGAACGTCGGTATCGTCATTGATGAGTTTGGGAACTCTGTGTTGAAAGGGACAGCCCAGATCATCTCTCACGGTAAGGAAGCAATCCTTGCTGCTGATCACGAATCCGATTCGTCTGATAGCAATTATAATGCTAGTAATAATCAGAATAATAGTGGACAACAAAAGCGGTATAGTCGTTTTGATGCCCAGGTTCGTCTGATTCAGGGAGATGTTAATACTTATTGTGAGGAAGTTGATGATTTGGATGATTATAATAAATGGAAATCTGGTTTTGTTTTGGATGATATGAGTGAGGAGATTGAAAGATTGATTGAAGAAAATGGTGCTATGGAGAATATATACAAAAGGGTTGTGCCTGAAACTGTTGATCATGAGACCTTTTGGTTTAGGTATTTTTATAGGTTGTTTAAGCTTAAGCAAGCTGAGAATTTGAGAGCTACCCTTGTGAAGAGAGCAATTTCGAGGGAAGAGGAAGAGTTGAGTTGGGATGTTGATGATGATGAGGAGGAGATTGAGAATGAGAGTAATGTGTTGGAAAAAGCCAATTTGAAGGAAAATGAAGATGCGGGTAGTAAAAATTCTGAGAAAGCTGTTGGTGAAGAGGCTAATGTTGTGGCTAAGAGTGAAAACAAGGAGTTGGGTGATAATGCATCTGAGAAAACTGTAAAAGAGGAGACTTTGCGGGGTGGTGATGAGAGAGAGAAGGTTTCTAAGTCTAATGTAGATGAAGATGGTAAGAGAAATGCTGCAGAATCAAGCAGTGACAATGTTGTTAAGGAGAAATTGGGTATGGAGAAGAATGATGGAATAAATAAAGAAAATTCAGAATCAAAATCAGATGAGAAGATGGGTAAGGCTGAGCCAGGAGACTTTAGTAAAGATAGTGATTTTTCAGTTGTTTCAAACCAGCCCTCAATGCCTGAGGAAGAAGATCTAGGTTGGGATGAGATTGAGGATCTTAGCAGCATTGATGAGAAGAAAGTGACTAATGCTGGGAGCCCAAACAGAGCTGACTTGAGGAAGCGGCTGAATGTTGCAGAGGACGATGAAGACTTGAGTTGGGATATTGAAGATGAGGATGAGCCAGTTAAAGCTTGATGCAACACGAATTTAATTCTATAATCCTTACAATCATTCTGCATCCTGTTGCTTCCTCAATTATTTCTGCTAGTGTTATGTGGTTGGGAGTATTTTTCTTATATATCGTTGGTTTTAATGCAAATAGAATCCATTATTGTGCATCTTAATATCTCAAGTGAAAACTGCTGTGCCATAATAATGTTAATTTACATTTATTTGTCTACAATGTCTGCAGTAACTTGTATATTTATGTCGTACATTGATTCTTTGCTTCGTATAACTGTATGCAATCACGGTTTTTTTACTGTTTGAATCTTCTGTTTGATGTTTATAATAATGCATCCCAAGTTTAGGAGCCATTTGATTTTAAAGCCTCATTTTTAGATCTTTAATCTCAAGGCAGATATTAAGGTCGGAAAAACTGTGGTGGTGGAAAATCAGTTGATGTTTGCCAACTTGATCTTCTCTCCACTGCATCCAAGTTCAGTCTCCAGATATGAATGATATTTGAGGATGTGATGTAATGTTACGTAATTGCTAAAAGTTTCTTAATACCTATCTTTACAGGAAGGGACTAAATGATGTGTTATACATTGTAGTATTCCTTTTGCCAATTGTATAATACTGAATTTCTTGAAGGACATAAAAATCCAACAGTAAATGGAGCGGAAACTATTGTCTATTAGGCATATGTGGTAGTATTTATCATTGGTTAAGGAAAAGCATCAAGACAGAATTTTTCATATATCCTAGTTGGATGATGTTTAGTAATCGACTGTTTAAACCTCCAGGGACTATGAAAACGAAAGGAGTTAGTATTTACAAGACGATGGCTTGCTATGCTACTGCTGGCAGTGAGTAGGGGAAATTGAACAAACCTGATCAGGAAATGCAGGAGTTGTTGTAGAACTTTCTTTCAGGATCCTGGTTTAAGAAAAAGCTTTGAAGCACACAATTTCAAGAAAGAAAAAATGACCAACAGAATTCAGTACCAGCGTCGGGAGTTCCGTTTGTTCTAAAGCCACATCAAGCAATTGGTAATTTGGGCAATTTGGGCTGTGAGACTTTTGGCCAGGAGTAGCAGGGCGGACCATACAGGATTTCATTTCTTGACCGAAACTTATTTGATGGAAAGTCAGAGATTATGTCGAGGTAGCCTATTTCATCAGAAGGGAAAAAAAAAAATATTATGCGATTGACAGATTAGTTCTCGAATACTACGGAAAAAGGTTTCTGAATTTCCTCATCCATTTTTGTTTCGTGTTTTTCGTTTCTCATGTTTTCTTCCTTTCAACGAGAATAGCAAGTTCCCAATTTTGAAGGTACATTACTGTTGAGAGTCGGAACAAAATTCTAGTATAGGTGTTCAGGAATAGAATGCAGACAAGCATTGTCTAAACTAAAAATTTTGTAAGGTAAATTAAATACAAGCATGGTCTAAACTTTGAAAAAAAAAAGGATTGATATAAAATAACTGAATTGAATACAAAATTCCGCCGCTGTTTAGAGCTAATTCACACGCCTGAAGACTTAGAGCTCAACTACCTCTAAAGCCTATCACGATTGGCATCCAAGAAAAAGTACAGTGACCAACTCTAGAACCTATTCTTACCGAGTAAAACAAGAACCGAAAAGGAAAAAAAAAACTAACATCACTTGAGCGTTGTTTGTACAATAAGAGATGCTTCTTAAGAATATGATATGAATGACAATGATATATTCTTTCCATATTCTTCTGTTGCGGGAGTACCTCAGAGTAACTTCATACCGATTTCCCTTGAAGATTGAAGGTTGGTTCAGAAGCAGCCTCTGCTACAAGTGTTTCAACTGGGGAAGGTAGGGCAAGAAATTGTCGTCTTTGAGCACGCGGAGGAAGATGCTTTGAGGGTTTTCTTGATCCCACAGTCCATGGCAAGAAAACCCCGGTACCACCACGAGGCATTCTTCTAGGACTCAACACCGTAGGTCGCATTGGAGCTAACATGACCATGGGCGCAGGAAGTACTCCCCATTTGGGCATCACATTCGTTGCCTCATAGCCAGTGGTAGCTCCATTTGGTGTCGAATATGGGCTTGGGATGCCTGGTTGCCACACAGTCATGGCACCACTCATAGAACTGGTTGGAGTAGTTGGCGGAGACTGGCTCTGGTTTGACTCAGGTCGGACTTTGAAGAATGTGATGCCAATTCTTCTGCTGGGAGATTGGCACATAACATGCCTTGCTATGTCAGCGCTATTTCCCCTCATCACTAAAAGTGACCTGCAAGGTTTACATGATTATATTGTACACTTTGTCTATTACATTGTATTGCACACAAAAAAAATAGCACTGTCTATGTACAGAACCTTATAGCAAAGTAAAGGAAGCTCTAATGCATCATTCTGAAGAACTACCAAATTCCCTTTTTCAAATTGCTTCCATGTTATAAGTTCTGATGATTACCATTCTATGGTTCACTTTCAAGTCTGCGTAATCTAACTTTGTTTATGTTTATAATTACCTTTTTCTGTTCACTTTCAATGTTCATTATTACATTTCAAAGAAATTCTAATACATACCCTTCTTTCAGCAAAAGCATGAGTGGACCTTTATAGTTTCCATTGGCATCACTTACAAGAGTTCGTCCAAAAGCCATTGCTGATTCACAGAGTAGTAGTGTAGAGATAGGTTGTTCTAAATGAGGTGGCTTCAGAAAAGGTTGTGAATATTCACCCTGTGAGAAAAAATAAACGACAAGTGACATGGTGCAATTTCCCGTCATAATCTTTCCAAAATAAACCAGAAGGCTACAATAAAAAATGAAAAATCAAGGCTCTTCAACAAAGATCTAAAAGTAGTTACAGAGCAAAAATGATAATGGTGCAAAACAGAATTTACCTCATCAAAGAAGTTAATGATGCAACCGTTTGGTTTTTTGTATTCTGGTATTAGTTGCCACTGAACCAGGTGATTGATGATTGATTGAAGAAGATCGGGAATTGGCTCTAGATTACCCGTAAAAATGAAAAGTTCACTTAGAAGGTCAACTGCTAAAACTTGTCATGGACTTCCAGGACCAAGCACAAGTTTGAGAAAAATGAAATGTAACAAAAAATTTAGAGGTATGCCTTACCAATTTGACTGTTACTTGTGGCTTCCTCCTTTATGTGTCCAAAAATTGGAACACCAAACTGAATTAGCTCTCTCCTGTTTTCCTTCATCTGCTTGTTGAACGAAATGAAGGTCTCACCTATATTCAATAACAAAACATTTGCTTAGATATTATTGCAAACAAAGATTTACTAAAAAGATTTGTAGTAGTCTAATTTGTTACAGGTTTTTGTACCATCAGAAAATGATGGTTAAACATTGTTTTATCTGTTTTAGCACAACTACATAGACTTGCATTTTACAGAGCAACCTCAAAGCATAAGCATGTGTCTGAATATTACATCTTAAAGTTATCAAAGAATTACAAGAAGGCTATGCAGTGAATTACCTGCTAGTTCCCCATTCTGTCCAGCAAGGCGAAGGTCATTGACATAGTCAGTTAACAAAGATAACTCTGAATAAGTGAAAACGTCCTCATATAACTTCAAACCTTTCACAACATTCACCTGCCAGTCGCAATTATTCATCAATCAATAACAGGCAGCTGCTTTTCTTTATCATGGCAAAAAATTATAGCATATCAACTCGCTGAAATCCCTCTTCTCTAGCTCTACGGAAATAATGTGTATTATAAATTGTGAGATAAAGAACTCGCCATATGGCCTTTCACTTGCTCCTTAGCTGCAAATCCTTTTGTCAACTTGATTTGGGATCTTCGTGCTTCACACTCTTCATGGTTTGAACATATCTCAACATTTTCTTTAGTGGGCTGCATTTCTTGAGACCCTACATTGCGGCAGAAAAAATTAAAAATGTCATTAAAAGCAAAGGAATTACATTATGAAGAAAACAAGGGCACAAGAAAGCTATATTCGGGAACTAATAGTAGTTGATAAGAGATAGTTAACGGGGAAGCCAATCTAATGAACATAGCAAATAAGCCTATCCATGAACCGAATAAAATAAAATAAAAGGGGCAATTTAAGCTGTGTTTTTAAGAAAAGCGAAGAATTATATAGCGAATTGTAAATTAAGTTGATAGTCACACGGCATCTCGAATCCATACCTCTCTAGTGCGAGTAAAGAGTCTTGAATTTACTCCAATTGTAAGGCTAAATATGTGTTCTTTCTATTTAAAACAAACTTATATAAAAATTTTATTTTATTTTTTTGAAAAAACTGTACCTCGAAATAGAAAGTGTAGCCATCCAATCACTTTTGATCAATTAGGAAAAACTTATAATGCACTAATTGAATAATCAAAATTGAATCTTATTGAAAACCTTCCATGTACTTTTGATTAATCAATAAAAAATTACAACATAAATTGATGATTGATCGATCCCAATCGGACCTAATCGAGACCCTTCCTTATAAATTTTTCTCCTTTGTCATTGTTTGATTTTTGTTTGGTCACCTTATTTATCATGTTCCTATTTATTGAACCATTGATATATTTGTCAACGATTTCACACATTCCTCGTACGATTCATCCTATAAAAAGGATGTATAGAGCAACCCCGACTACATTGGATCGCCCAAACAAAACTCTTAACTTTCGTAGGATCGCACGCCGGAGTTGACCTGCAAACTCGGCCCAATCAAGACCACGAGTCAAACGTTTAAATCTACGGGAACTGAATCCAGAAAGTCAAAATTGTCCAACCAACCCATCCGGAAAATCAATCGTTACGCATCCCTGACGTAAACTTAAGATCAGACGGTTCAGTCTGCGCCGCCTACAATAAGTCATTGTACACAAATGAGGCATACTGGCATCAACGTAACGGTTGTTCCTACTCCCAAAACTAACTGTAACACCGGATGCATCCAAACCTTTTCACCGTCTCGAAATCTCAACCCCCACTTAAACCTCGGGAAATACAACTATTTAATTTTTTTGTATTATTTTATAATTTAAAAAACAAATGTTACCTTCTTTCTCGGAAATCTGTAAATTTTCTGGGATTTTTAAAATAAAAATGCGTGAAGCCGTGAAGCAGAGTTTTTTCTGGGATTTTCTCTCCAAAAAGAATCTACCAAACACGAGGATCAAAACGTAAAAATCACATCGATCACTTTCTAACGAAAGCTTTGAATTCAAAGTGAGATGAATTTGCAAAAGAACGGGTTTGAAATCGGATCTCTTGGAGTGAAGAATGGTTCAGTTTGTTCCCGAGAAAACGGAGGAAAAATAGTAAAATTTTTATTTAAAAAAGTACAAAATTAAAAATTAAAATTTCATTTCAAACACGGAAAAAGGTTTTATTTTTCTTGGACTACCAAATCCACCAAATTTTCTTGACTACCAAACAGAGTAAATTTCAAAGTTCATATTCAAAAAGTCTTTTTTTTCTCCCAAAGAAAAAATATATAAGTATGAAAATTATGGTAAATTTCTTTAAAATAATTAACTGATTACTTAAAAAGAATATTAAAGCGAAATCAGTATCTATCCCCGGTTATTTAGCTGTGCACTACGAATAAATCAACCAAACAAAAATCAAAACTGAGAAATTTGATTCCGTTACAGAGTACTGTTGTCAATCTAAGGGGAAAAAAAAACGATTTTCCCTCACAAATTCCGATAACAAAACGAGAATTACGAATCATAAAATGGTAAAAGAATAAAATGCCAGAGTTGAAAAATCTACTTACCTGAATCAGTTATATCGCTGTTAGGTGAATCATCCTCTTCAACCACGGTCTCTTCCTCAACTCCATACTTTTCTTCACTTTCCATCATCTTCTCGACGTTTTCTACTAATTTCGCACCGTCCAGGCACTCCTTAATCTCATTGATCTTCTCATCACCACCTCCTTTGTTTTCTTCCACCTTCTTCTCCGTGACGTTTCTTATCTCGAGCGTCACCTCAGCAATCGAGTGGTACTTTTGCATCTGTAATACCGAGATCCAGTTTAACCTCCTCCGGTGAATCGCCGCGAAAACCTTCTCGTACTCTGATCCTTCACCTCCACCACCACTCACCTGTGACAGGTGTCCGCAAAGTGCGTCTATTATTGCGTTTGCTGCAGCAAATTCCCCACGAAACCACGCTATAATCGCATCCTTGGCAAATGCATCTGACATCATCATCAACGGCGGTGATTGCATCGGCATCACCCCTATGGTACCCTCTGATGGAGCTCGATCCGTCGGCGATGCTATCCCTGCTGCCATCGGCATCCCTTGTAAGTTGTAAGTCGAACTATTATGCTGTCTCTTTCGAATATAATCTTCACTCTGGTATATTTCGTTCCGAAATATCGGAAAATCGGCTTTTGTGTTCTCCGTATATCAAAAACTAAAATGAAAATAATGAAAAATATTTTGTATTTGTTAAAATTCAGAGAGAAAATCAGGGGTTGGGGTCACAGGTGAGGCCTTTTTTGTTAGCTGCCCACGGAATTATATATTTGAGGCCTGGGAGTGGCATGTCCGTACATGTGGGACTATGTGGTGACGTGGCATTTTTCTTTGGACAATGGTGTCGTGTCAAAACAAAAATGAAGGTCAGTTAAGAAGGATGGTTGGAATTCTAAGAAGACAGATTGAAGGGGTGTGGTGTGGTTTCGAACGGAAGTTAAGAGCTTTGAGTTTTGAGGAGAATGTAAGAATGTAATTACGAAAATGGGCCTGTGTAACCGGAAAATAATTTTTTTTTTTGTTTGTAATAAATGACCATGTATTCGACACGTGGGCTATTAAGTTCGGCGATCATTTCCATGTAGGAAAAAAAATTTGTACTTTTAAAACGTGGTAATTTTGGTTCATATTTAATGATTCTGATGCTTTGTGAATATCAAATGTGTGTGTATGTGTGTGGAGGAGCGTACCTACCAGTCATGGAAAACGTTAATAAATTAAAAATTAATATTAATTTCTATATATTAAAATTTATAAAGATTTGATGGCATATATAGAAATATATTTTATGAACCAATAAAGTAAAGCTAGTTGAGTTGGTCTGAGTACAATATGAATTCTTTATGAAGACAACTCGTTGACGATGGACTGCATGATTTTTCCCGTCCGTCTATTTTTAATCATCTGCTGACGGCTGGTAAGAAATTTACATGATGATCCTGAAATAGTGGGTATGATAAAAGTTATGTAAAGAAAAATATGTCAAGAAATTTTGGATATCGAAAACAACCTTGTTTTTTAATAACAGTACAAAATATATATGCAAATAGAATATACAAAGAGATCTCATCTTATCTTATTCAAATTTTTCAAAAATTTATTGTTTCTTGAATTATGATGCCCGTATCATTCCTAATAGCCTCCCCCAAGTTAATGTGGATTTCGACACATGGAACTTATCATGAATTGATATGAGTATCCATCTCTAACCCCCATCTCGAGTCAACTAAAAAAAAGTTCCAATACAAATTAATAATGAGTTGAAAGTTCTTATATTATAAATCCTTTGTTAATAAATTCGTAAGCTAATTATGAGAAGGAACAACATTGAGAGCCAAAATTTTTTATTAGATATAGTCCCTAATAAAATAACAATCTAACTTAATATATTTAGTACATTCATGGAACATCAGATATGATGCAATGTGTATGGCCAATCTGTTATCACACATTAATAGAATAGGTTCTAAAATAATAAAAAAAAGATAAATCTTTTAAGACATTATGTGACCACATCAATTATGTAGTTGTTAATGCCATTGCTCGATATTCTACTTCAACCAACAATCAAGATACCGTTCGTTGCTTCTTTGATTTCAAATTGATAAGAGTATCTCCTAAGAAAATGATTATTCCTTAAATTAAGTGCATGATAGTTAAACAGGTTGTTCAATCTAAATTAATAGTATACCTTCAAACTAAGTGAATTCATGCGTGAAAAGAAATGACCTTGTTAAGGAGGTTTTTTAATATACTAAATTAATCTTTTTACCATAACCAAATACTAAGAAAATGATTATTCCTTAAATTAAGTGCATGGTAGTTAAACAGGTTGTTCAATCTAAATCAATAGTATACCTTCAAACTAAGTGAATCATGCGTGAAAAGAAATAGAAATGACTTTGTTTAGGAGGTTTTTTAATATACTAAATTAATCATTTTACCATAACCAAATATAGAGCTCTCGATACTTACATGAGTTGGCTTAAGACTTGTACAGTATATGAAATGTCTAGTCGTATCATCGTCAAATAGATAAGCCTTCCCATAAATTTTTAATTGTGTGCTTTCAATACATAAGATTATATTGCTATTGAAGGTAACGTAAGTTTTGAACCAAAAATCCTAGGCTAAATACATTAAAAATAAGAGGAATCATGAGTGATTATCTTAGAGCTTTTATAAGATTAATTGTGTGCTTTCTATTGTAATGAAGAACAAACTCAAAACCTTAAACTCTCTTCACTTTGCACCATCTTCTTGCTTCTCCTTCATGTGGTCGAAATTTTAGAGAGATAAAAATGAAAATTTTTAATTTTTCTTAATTAAAAATAAAAATAATGAAATATTTATATTTTAATTTTTAATTAATTAATTTTATATTTATCTAATAAATAATAATAATTAAATGGGATAATTATGATACATTTAAATCCATCTTAGATCTGTGCAATCATTAAATGTGGACCAATGGGCATTTGACAAAATGATAAACACTTGGACAAACCAAATTCATCCAAGTGTCCAAATGGTAACCATTAACATCTTTAATGTTTATCTAATTATTTAACAATTAAAACAACTAGATAATTATCAAATTAATTAACATATTAATTAAGCTAAATCATTTTCATAAAATACATAAATATGATATAATTAGCATAATGTCCTTAATCACATTTACACATAAGGGTAAAATGATCTTTTCTATCTAAATTAAACACTTTAATTTAGATTTTATCATTTTATATTGAAATCATATTTCAATATGTTTGATA
>JAVXUL010000001.1:19684388-19703122 GCA_035590515.1 Trichilia minutiflora
TATTGCTATTAACATATTGTATTTACTAGTAATTAGTGTATTTTATATATTTTTTTAAATTAAAAATTTTTAAAATCAATCTGCGGGCTGACTCGTTTAGGCTCGTTAATTCGCGGATCGGGTTAGGACCAGTAAAATATTAGTCCGCATAATAAGTGAGTCGGCTCGGCTCGGTCCGTTTAAGTGCCGGTCCGCAGTGGATCGAGCCGGCCCGATCCTTTTGACATGTCTATCCGGCATGTGTTGATGTCAACTTGTGGATATAAACCATATAAAATAAATAAATAAATAAATAAAAAGATTATAAGAATTCCGGTATAGAATCAATTATTTTGATAATATGTATTTGACCTCTGTGAGTAGTTGTAAGCTTCGAGGAAAATATTATTATTATTTATGTTTTTTTATAAAGAGAAGAATAGAGACATCGTGCATGCCGTATGATTTAATGCTGGCATGTGCATAGATTATTGATTCTAGTATTAATTAATAAAATATAAAGTCAGAGTTTGATATTGCAAAAAAAACGTCATTGAACTCCTGTACTCTTTGAGAATGCCCAAGAGACCTTATAATTAGCAAGATTAGAACTCAGGAGGACAACAAGATTTATAAACTGACATCCCAATTCCCATGGATTCTTTAATGCTGAAAGTCAAACCAATCATGTGTTGGGGTAGCCTCAAGCTTTTTTTGTAAAGGAAAAAGAAAAAAGAAAAATTCATGTTCTGAAATGAAGACAAAATGGATTTGCCAGCTTGCTTTCAGCTGAGTTTTACAAATTTGATTGTTCTTCTTGAATGTTGATGTTTCCATTTGTTTGGGGGTATCACAGAGACAAATAAAAACTTCCGATATTGGCTCCCATCAATTATGATTTTTTGTTACTAACTTTGAAAGTGTCACTGCTGCCTCACTCCATGGAATAATGTTACTAGTTACTACTATATAATAGCACTGGGATACTTGAAAATTGGAATAGAGTAAAATCTTTTATAAAATAATGTTGTTGGAACTTGGAATACTTGAAAATTGGAATAGTTTTTCTGTATACTGTCATTCTTTTATTTGTTCTCTTATGGTTGAAGTGGAACATCAAATGTCAATGAGAAAGCGACCCCATTGTTGTACTTAACAATATTCATTTGATTAATTGTTCCCACATTTTACATTCCTCAAAAGGGTCCAAAAAATTTGCAATTTTTAGTTTATATTGTTTTAAAATTGATTACTATTGTTTCAATTTTCGCCAAGATTAAGGCTTGTATGTGGGGTGAGAGACCAAAAAAAAAAATAAATCCGGAGTAGAAATCATAATATTATAAAAACAAAAAGAGTTAATTGATCCAAACAAGATGGGATTAAAAATAAAATGTATGAAGAGAAAAACAAGGGAAGTAAAAGAAAAATAAAAAGAAACTTAGTAGCAACCAATTTAGGTAATAATGAAATGCTTTTAAATTTTGTAGGCGTAGGAAGACAAAAGCCTGCGCGCAGATGCACTTCGCTTTATCATTACCACAAACCGCTTGAACTGTCCGTAGACTTGCCTTAAATCATTGATAAATTTGAACAGAGCAATGGGCTTGGCCCAAAAGTAAATTTGACCGTCTCATATAGAAAAGGTTTATGCATCTGGACATGGGCCTTGAGCTAGTTACAGTAATTTGCTAAATATACTCAATTTTTTTCAAATTAACCTTTTGGTGTAACTAAGGGTGATTATCACTTACTTGCCTTAAACGTTTGGCAATATTTTATTTAAATATATAAAATATAAAAAAATAATCACTTATCTTTTTCTTAAAATTATTATTTACAAAATAATTTTTTATCCTTATATACAATAATAAAATTAAATATAGTAATTTATTTATCTCATATCATTAAAAAAAAATATATTTATTTACTATTAAAATAAAAAATTAATTGCATACTCAATAATTAAAAAAATTCATGTACCTGAGTCAAGTGATAATAACCCCGGCAACTAATAAATAGATCCACCCGTTACTGGACACTATTGGGCCTGGGCTGCAGAGAGGTATGCCCGTTAAATTTGTTGATCACAAATTTGTTATTATGTGTTGATAATTCAGCCTCACGCTTTGAGTTTTGTGTAATAACACTATCGATATTTTTTAATTATAATTTTGTTCTTACTTAATTGTGCTAAAAAATAAATAAATAAATACTAGTTAAATCGTTATTTTAATTAATTGGAGAGATATTTTAGATCACACAAATTCTAATTTCTTTTTATGCACATTAAATTATTTCCTCAACTAATTTTTTTTTTTTATATATTCAATACTTGAAGTAATTGATTAAAAATTTAGAATAAAAATATTTAAAAAGGAGCAAGTTTTATATTAATTTTTAAATTTTTAATCAAAATAATTAGTTTACATACATTTTCATGTTATAAAAATATTTTAAATATTGATAAACAATGATCCAACTTTTTACTTTTAATGAAGGAGCAGTGTATTGAATATACATGGAGACTTTCTAACTGGTTTGAATTTGGGAGTGGGTGAAGACTTGAAGTGGGGATATAAAAAAATATGGAGAAAAAAATTTTAAATTTCGATTACAAAAGAAACACGTTTATTTGTGAAAATATAATAATTTAGAAATTAAATTGTTTGTTGTTATCCCATATAAATTTATATCTTATATTCATCAATTTATCATTTTCCTTTTTAGAATTGCAGTTGAACTCAACTCATGGATATATATATATAAACACACACATAAAATGAAAATACACCACGATTTTTCAATTCAATAATAACAAATCTTGATTTAATTAACCCAATCGGGTGCCCGAAAATGCAACACCTAGATTTTTGAAGTACTTCAGGAACAACTTCCGTAACCAAAAAAAAAAAAGATTGTTGACTTCTTGGTCATGGCAACATACTTACAAAAATATGAAAATATAGCATCATTAAAACGTATACTTGTGCAAGATTACATGAAAAAGAGAATTAAGAGATGCACAAAAAGTATTCTTTTATTGGATATGATCAATCCCAGCAACAAGAAGTGACATTACAATGAAATAATAGTTAATTGCATATAATAAGATTGATTAACCGTATGGAAATTATGACTCAATACAAATAAAAAGATGAATTAATGGCAAATAGAAATCATACCATGAACATGAAAGCAAACCACCCTTACTCATGAAACTTCTAAGGAATAGCTGAGGCACCCGGAGCAGACTATATATACCCTTGAGAATTCTTCGTTTCATGGAGTCACTACTTCCACCAACAAAGCTTGACATAGTTCTGAGCATCCTTTGCTTAGCACGATTAATATAATCCGAGAAATTATCCCCACTGTCATCTTCTCGTGATGCTGATGGATTATTCTTTCCATTAACACATGACGTAGTTCTAATATTAATCCCTGCACGATTGATATAATCTGTGAATTTATCTTCCATATTTGCACCCATTTTGTTACTTTCAATCCTGGAAAATCGAGGCGGTTCAACTTTGTCATTAGTCTTGACTCCCTGGCAGCCATAGCCAACCGCTGCATGTGTTGGACTTGGAGGAGTATTATCTCCCTTGTGCTTGTATTTCTGCCGAGCTTGCGCAGGCATGTCCGCCTTGTGCATGGTTGCAACCTTTTTCGCTTGAGCAAGTTGTGATATTTGTTCCTTCCTTGGATTCTTAACTGTTGCATGTGGAGTTGCAGATGGTAACACTTCTGAATCAATGAAATTGATGGGAATAACTTCAGCTGCTTTGGGAATTTGGTGTTGTTGGGTAGATTCTACTACTGGCTTAATATGTTCTGCTGAATGATGAGTTTTCGCAATAGGATTTGGAGCAGGATTGGCAGGCTTGGAATCTTGATGATGGTGTAAGATGCGACGATTTGTTCTGAAAGGAGAATTGACAGTAATTGCATTGAAGAATTTCTCACAGGCATCAAATGGGCAGTTATTGGCCTTCTTTTCCATTAATATGAATGAAAAATTGAATTGTGTGGAGTTGGTATTGGGAGATAAGAGTGAATCGATTGATAGAAAGCAAACTGCATATTGTGAGGCTGCAGAATGTGGGATTTTATACTTACACCCGTTTAAGCAGAAAGAGGATAAAGCGGCAGCAAATTGTGGGGAGAAAAAATACTATTAAAACAACAGATTGGTGAGTACAATCTGAATTTGATGATTTACAGAATTCCGTGGCAAGAAATCGTGGCCAAGATTCCTTGACAATAGTTTCTAAAGAGAAAATAGAGAGCTTTTCCATTTTTTCAAAATGATTTGATGGTTTGGTATCAGATTCCTGACTTTTTTTTCTGTCCTCCCTCTTATTACATCGTGAAAGTCTGGAATTGATTAAGAGATACAATAGTTTCTAGCTGTTCTCACAAAGACATGCATTGTAACATGAAGAAATCGTCGGGCCAATTGGAAAAAACGTCAAGAAAGTATCAGATGCATTCCAAGATACTCCATGAATTCTTGACAATCAATTAAAGAGGAATTTTCCTTAAAGATGTCAAGCTTCAAACGAAAATAAATAAGGACTATTTAATGGTAACCTGTGGTCGTATGCGGCGAGTTCTCTTGTTAGTTCATAACCCATTCACTGTCTTAAATATCCTAAATTTCAATTTCTTTAATGGTATTATGCTATTATGTTATGTTGTTGTTTATAAATGAATATGCTGCCTAAGTCACCTACTAGATTCGAACATGATCTAAAGCTATTGGAAGACCTTGACACGTCTGAATTACATGATTTCTTAATATTTCAGACGCAAAGAGTCGAATCTTGAATTTGTGATGTGTTTCACACCACATCCCCTTTGTGGTTTTCTTTTTCTGGTTTGCAGTCTCTCAATATTATATGACATGTTACTTTTTGAATTTGAAATAAAGCCTGGAACTAACACATTTTCTTGTCTTTTAAAATGTCGGGTTAATCCATGTATGATTGCGTCTATGTCCTGTTGGCCGTAGTCACATCACACTTGCACAAAGTAGAATCATTGATGGGATTGTTTATGATGGAATATAGAATAGTAGAGCAAATATCATAAAATTGTAACTGTAGAGAAGATAGAGACTATCGAGCACATTTACAACAAACGTCTCCACCCCCCAAATCTTAGATCATTTACCTGTTTCACTTGCATTTCCTCTTACAAAATTGACACCTTCTCAATATATATTGGCAACTATTACCATTTAATCCAAATGCTTAAACTGATAAATAGAGACCAAACGAATATTCATACATCCGTCTATGCTACAATGATAAATTTAACTTGGTTTAAAGTAATAGTTAGAATAGAATTAATAAATAATAATACTTCCATGACACTTGTAATCTTGTGCTCCTGTGCATCTGAATATTTATATTATATAAATATTTCTTTTAAGAAATTTTTAAAAAATCACTGTACTGGAGAAGTTGGGGCAGTCATGAACAGTAAATGTGATACTAAGTTCAACACAGAAAAGATAGAATTATACTACTACTCTGCATTCACATACAGCAGTGTATAAAAGCAAAATATCTAAGATGGAGACAATAACTAAGTATTGATTAACTGATGATTAATCCATTATGATAACCACATAGGATCCATTCTTCAGTAGGAAAGAAAAATTTCCAGACATTTACATCAGACATTGATAGGTAACTGACATTATGGATAGAATGTTACACCTTCAAAATCTTACATGTTAAAAATTCAAGATCTTGATAATAAAACTATTTTCATGCAATACAGTTACTACATTATGTTGATGCACGTCTTCAATGCCGGAATGTCTTCACCACTTGATCAATCCGTCTCCGGCAAAGAGGACAGTTGGTCAAGTGTGAACAGCATGTTATACAACAGCACATATGACCACACCTGAAGATCATAACGAGTAGGCAATTCATTTAGTCACAAAGCTGCACAAGTCGAAACTCCAAAAGAAACCAATCATTGCTCAACAAAGTCCCCCAAAATCATTGCTCAGCAATTATAGAGAAACACCAACTCTATAATTGCTGTTTCTGATGAAACTGTTAAATGTAGAGGTAAGTGTTTTGCAAAACAGTGCTAAACCATCCAACTTGGCAACTTGGCAAATCAAGAGATAAATTTATGCAAACTTGAATGTTATATTGTCAGAAAATGCAAAAGTCATTGATGATGGGAACTGCATTCCAACATGGCCTTATATATGAAAGCCAAACATAAATAATAAATAACCGTAAATCATTAAAATTTGAAGACTACTGAGAAGCCAACAACAAGAAAATGTACAAGGCAAATCCCTCAATTGTACAGGAGAAAAGTATTTAGATAAACTGTGTTCAGCTTCCAACACGAACATTAATCTGTCTATAAACAAGGAAGCATTTACTACAGGCAATTCTTCAATGTCCTGGTAGAGAAGAAATACTATTGCAATAAGATGAACAATTCTTGTTAGTGGTCAAAACAGAATCATCTGAATTCCAATAGGAAAGAGGTAAGAGTAACATAGCCTCAAAGGGGAAAAGGAAAAAAGAGTATGTCTCATTTATTGAGAAAACAGCTTCACGAGATGAGAAAGGCTGTATACATTATAATCCTATTCTCACAACTGTCACTCATGTAAAAGATCTTTGATAAATGGCCGAAATTTTGTAGTATTTGAGTATTCCATAAACACAATGGTAATCTAACTGTCTGTATAAATCAAATAATTGATATATAGTGAGCTTACGGGACAATAACAGCATTGTACTCCTGCTCAAGGCATATCACACATAGATCTGGCAACAAATGGTCTCTTTTAGTACTATCTGATCCATTCTCAGTTTTTCGGATTATACCTGAGAAACAATTGCAACTTTCTAAGACTAGGGTGTAATCTGATTTTTCATTTTGAAAACACAATTATGTAAACACCGCTTTACCTTCATTATCTTGCCCTGATCTCTTAGCTGCTGCTGCAGCAAGAACTCTGCATGGACGGATTTTCAACTCACTTTGTCATGACAAAATAAGAATAACCGTTGACATTACCGATAAAATATTATCATAATGAATTGTTGGCAAAAGAACTGGCCAACCATGATTTCACTTTCAATTTGCAAATAAATACCCATATCAAAGAAGTTCTATCAATGGTGGCAACATCAACATACAATATCTTGGTATGCTGGTAAGTCTGTATACAGTTGTTAAATATCAATGATGAACCAATTAGGCGTACCTTCTTTGTAATTCCCATCGGCGTTTTCTTTCCAAGATATATTGGATTGCACGCTTAGTAATCAGAAAAACACCAAAGACTGTTAAACCAAAAGATGCATACTTGTACAACCTGTTAAACACATCTCCATTAGTTTCTTTCTTTCTCTCCTTCTAGTGGATTCAGCTATGAAATTCATGTAAAGCAACAGGCAGAAGCATTGTGTGCATGTGTTGTGTACAACCTTGCCCATTTCCCAAGGTTTGCAATGAGCTCATCAATAGTTCTGGGAGATACATAAAAAGGTCCTTTGTGTGGTCGCTGAATCCTAACTGTTCCAATATCATCTTTCACAGCCTGACAACAAATTAAATAACAAAAGCAGAAGCCATGAAATAACTTAGTTCCGCCATTAGCAAACACATTTGATGATTAAAGAAATATTGGCTCACATATGCCAACAAAGAGTGGGAGAGAGCAACATATTATAAGCACACACAAACTTGCATTATGCCATTACAAGACTCGTCATTTGGAGCAAGTGTAACAACATTCAACTCACACACTGGCAATCAAGGTCAATTTTGTTGCTATAAAAAATTGGTGTGAGATATTCCTAATAGTGCTATATTCATTCTTCTTTAATTAGTGTTGACAGTTGACCTACAGAGATCCTCATTCTGAATTCCAAGCCATATTTTCTTTTCCTTCCCATTCACCCTTTTTTTGTCACGTGTATTACTAAAGGTGATTATTTTCAATACATCTTCATCCAACAGACTTTGTTATTGAGCAGTATACGCTGCATCTCAGATCTGGTAATGTTCAATCTTACTCTGTACGTAATGACAAGAGTACATATAATCTCAATTGCTAAACCAAGCCATACCTCTCCAACTACAGTCAAGGAAGTACCGGTCGGGAGTACCCTTTCGATTCGCTTGACTCCAAGCATCTAAAATTATAAATTCCCATCAAATAAGGCAACATAGAGCAATGTGAGACTTCTTGGATAAATGAAAAATATTGCAGAACAAAAACCTTGAGGCCTTGCAGGTAGTCTAATGTTCCACGTACAAGAGATCGTCCCGACTCTTCAAACACTTCACTTCCAACAGTCAATACGAAACCTGTGGCACCACGAGCTCCAACTACAAATGCACGACCAGTCCCATCATCCTGACAAGGTACCAAAGAAACCATCAATGAATCCTTTAATCTAGCATTAGATTATGCAACATACAAGTAAGCCTTCATGCTGTCTATTAAGATTGCGCAATAGTTTCAGTGAATTTGTCAAGGAAGTAAAATGAGACAGAGTGAGAATGGGGGGTTGAGGTGGGCAGGGAGTCTCACCAGGTACCAAGGAACCTCTTTACTCATAGATAGCATCAATGCAGAATCTTGTATCCAAGATCCAGCATCATTGTGTTTCAGAAAGTGTTGTTCGGCCTGAGAAGTAAATCAACAATAACGTTTACATATTGATCATGAAAAGAATGTCAATACGTAATTCAATTTATGCTCCATTTTAGACAATAAATTCAATCTCACCGTTTCTTCCACCATCACGCCTCTCAATCCACTATATTCACAGATAATTGGTGCCTCAGAGCCTACTCTTCCAGAGACCGTAACAATGAGCGGCAGAACTTTACTTCCAGTGTCAAGTAATTGTGCTGAAAGGTGAAAGGAGACAAAACTTATTGTCTGAGATAGACATCGTAACTTCACTAATGCCATTAGAAACTAATTATATCAGTTGCCATCTCAGGTACCATTTGGAAGTGAACACAATGACCTATGTCTTCTAAAAGAATGCCACGAACTCGAATATTGTCATTTGCATGCATATGCCCATCTTTCAAAACCAAACAACGGAAAATTTTAAATGTTTCAAGGCGAATCAATATACCGACAACTTCAACTAAAGTTTATCAGATTTTGATAACGCAAGACTTGCATCTTGTCTTTATGTGAGAAACATTTCTTTCATAGAGTTACACAGTCACACTACCCACAAAATGTCATCCAAACCTAGCTCAATACACAGAAACCATAAAAGAACAGAGAATGTAAAGGTGAGAAATACGGAAGAGCATTGGTTCAATAAATAGTCACAATGTCCAGATTACCTAGGTACATTATCGTAATATGCCTTCAGAGTTTGGAACGTATGTTGCATCTAAAGGAAACCAATGAACGAATAACAGCCAGTAACAGGCATTTGCACCAGGAAATCACGCCAATTCAAACACAGAAGCTTTATAATACTAATCAAAACCAAAATAACGGTCACAGTTGTAGCGTTGAGTTTATTAAAAACACACATACCCAACTCCTTGAGTTGATTGACTCGTGTAACTGTCCGAAGAAGCTCCGCGTCCCTGTACCAAATCAAAACATACAAAATCAATGAACAAACAAATTACATGTTCTTAATACGAAAAAAAATAAGAAAGCGAGAATTAACAGAGTGACCTGCCACTGCTCCGGCCAAGCAGATAAAGCGCAGCTCCACTCAAACAGCAACTTAAGCCTCCCCACGGAAACATCATCGTCTAACACCTGTCTGAAAACCTAATTTTTCAATTACATACTATGATAAAAATTTTCATTCGCATACTGAAATAGCACAAAATGACGCCCCACCAAACACGATACAAAGTGCTAAAGAAAACAGAAACAAAAGAACAATGAGAGCAGATTCTGGCAACAAGCGACTCAATTGATATTTGATACTTTCGAGATAGAAAGAGAAGAATAGAGAATTAGATGCGATGAGTGATGTAGAGGAAAAATCGAGGGAAGTGCGTAAACAAACGTGCTTGTTTCAGTTGTTTGAAGAGGTATAGAGCGCGTGTGGTTAATTTACCTTACGCACACCGCCTCATTTTTATCATCTCTGTTCAGAAACCATGGGTTTCATCGGCCAATGAAAATATTTGCAAGTGGATAATTGGTTAAAAAAACAAAAACATAAACATAATTCAATTTGAGAAACAATAGCTTGATGAAATGTAAATTTTGTTTAAAGTAATTAGATTACATGTTTAATTATTTAAATATAAATCTATTTATTTTATTGGTATCATCATTTTTTAATCTATGGTTAGTATAAAATATAATTAAAGAGGGAGTAATTGAATAAAAATAAGAAGGTGATTGTTTTGTGAAAGGGACATACTTTACCAATCGAGCATTCTTATATCACTTTCTAAAAGCTACTGCATCAAATGATGTAGTTAGAAAAGTAAAATTACAATTTCAACCTTTGAACGTATTAATGAATTGCTCTTTCAAAATTCTCAGAATTTGATAAGATAATTATATAATTTTTTATATAATAAAACTTATATTTATAAGATAATTTAAATAAAATTTATAATATAAAATAAAAATTAATAATAATTTAAATTTGAGATGAACATAAATATTATCCAATAAATCTTATCATCGTACTATTTGAGAGTTACCGTATATTTACTTGGTTATGTAAAATTTATATAAGATCATTTTTTGTATTCAATTTTATTCGTTCAAATTATAAAATTATATTCATATTTCAGAGCTCAGTAAAAATCTTTTGATCTCGGTTTCCTATATTTGATTTGACATGACTCTCGTCTTACTGTCCCTCGGTTTCAAATGCACAGAATCGGCACGCGCCACCACAACCGACGACGCGTACATCCGACGCACCATCTCTCTCAGTCATCGATTGTCATCACCGCTATCTAGGACAACCTCAAAAAGTTTCGGCTGACGCAACCCCAATCTTCTTTTCCTGGTTCGACCATCTGTTGCTCCTTTACACATGATATTTGCCATATAATTTGTATGATTATTTACTATATTTTCATGTAATTAATATATAGATTAATTTTGTATATTCGCTTTTTCAGATAGCTCATATATAAAGCCTGTATAAAAGTCATTCTTATCTTCAATTTTGTTCATTCAGAAATAATAAAAATACGTGCATATTTCTAGGGCTGCCAACTCTAGAACAACATGTGCAACGCTTTTAGTTTCTTGAACTTGAAGCTGATGAGAAACGCAGATTCACCAAGTTCGAAGGGTAACTGCGTAAGATTAGTTTCCTGTTAGGATTTGTTCTGAAATATGGCGATTTGCAGCTTCTGTATAATGGTTTCCATCCCAATTAACATGTTCATCAGTGTTGTTGCATGGGGTTCCTGTCACCGTGCTTCCATTCAGAATCTTAGTTTGCCCACAAGCAATCCTATTGTCGAAATTTAATGGCGGCCCACCGTATCCACAGCAAGCAGCCAAAGGTTCCTTGAATCCTGAAACCCATTGTTCATGAGAGGATCTTAGTCACCAAGTAGAAAATGACCAGGGTGAAAAGTGTGTTGATTTCACGTCAAAACTAAATTTAATGGATGAAGTGAACTTTACCGTATTTAGAAAAATTTAAAATGAGGTTTAATTTTATGGAGAAAATGTCAACATAAGTAACATTAGAGTCAGGATATTGATCTTGAAACTTTGTACAGAAATCACGGAGTTGCTGATTGAAATAACTAGCAGCATTGTTGTGTGATTTAACACATCCAAGCTCATCCAGCTTCGATGAATCATTACCAAATGTAACAATGATTCTAGGTAAACATCCAAGGGGACCTGTGTTATGAATCCAAAAATTTCTTGCTCCCTCGCTGTATAATATCTGGAAAGCAAGGGGAGAAGCTTTTAGCCATTCTCTGTATAATCCGAATGCCGAATGTTATATACAAATTGGTATTTTATAAAATAATAACTTCCAAATTGATGTAAAAATTATGAAAGTTTAACTTAGAAAGGAATAAACTAACCTGGATTCCAGACTCAAATTGTGACAATATTGTTGGAATAAATGCAACCACTTGGTCCTCTGATTTGGAGTTGAATGCGCTATCAAGATCATTCTGACCCACATCCAACATGTAAAGACCTTGCTTGAAATAATCTTCTGGAGGAAGATACTTTTCTAGTTTCTTCTCTGAAACAAATCCCATATTTCCAGTCAACAATTTTCGTTTACTCCATAACACACACGATTGTTTCATACATGCTTGAAATATTAATGATACCTTTTGCCAGTAATTGAACAACTTGGGCCTTAAATCTGACAAATTGAGTCACCTGAATATTGAAAGAAAAAGGGTTTCTTACAGCTGCATTGGCCGGAAGTATGGTAGCCCCTCCAGTTGCAAAATTACACCCTGTTCGGAAGCTGGGGCCACCAACGGGATCCAAGTATGGATTGAGAGAAGGAAGGTTCATTGCGTCCACTGCAGCTTACAAAAATGCAAATAAGTAATGCATTCTGAAATATAATCTACTATATTTCACTTATTCATTTTTTGCTATGCATTAGACTATGAAATATTATATATTCTTAAGAACCAGGTTGCTGCAAAACCTAGGTTGTTGCTTTGAACATGCATGAGCATAACATATTAAGCAATGACTAGAGATGTATTACTTATAAAATCGATGATCAATCGGCCGTCGCAGAAACGGCCTGACGGCTCATGGAAGTATGTTTGTCCGTTGGGTGGTCCAACCGGAAAAGCAACTCCTGCAACAAGACCGCCGGTGTCTGAATTTGAATCACCAAAGTTGAAAAATGCGGGATAGCTGAAATTCAAGGAGCTAACTACAGATAAACATAAAACAATTAAGGCTAGAATCTGGAAAGTAGAGTTTTTTGGAGCCATGGAAAATGAATAAGATGGCTGAAACGAACTATAATAAACTACCTTGGAGCAAGTGACCGGAAGGGAGAGACTTTAAGTCTTTAAGTTTGGTAAGAGATGGGTGTCTTGCAAGTTGACCATTCATCAAATTCTATGACGTTTTCTGAATACAATGCAAACAAGTGATTATATACAAATAATGCAACCAATCGGTGGAATAGTATGCTCACAAGCTGAAAGCCGGTAACATTATTATTAAATCAAAATGCATAGATCTCTAGAAATATGTTCAGATACGGCCAACGTGTCTACTTTAGGAAGTTAATTAATTAAAGAATTTAAACCTGGATATTGCCGCAACTTTCCACTCTATTTACAAGCAATGTTCCCAGCTTAACTGACAAGGGAAGGGAAAAAAACATAAATTAATAAATCACACTGCAACTAGAGTCGGAGGGACAGGGAATCCATGTAAGCTGCAGTCTGGCATCCAGCACGCAACAATGGAGAAGAGATGGGAAATAACTTCAAATCATTCTGAAATGAGGCTCTTTAAGTAATTCTGTGCAAGAAACAGAAAACATTGGGGTCCAAGCATAATATATTTTTTTTATAGTACACGCCATTGGTAAGGATTAAGAAACGATGCAAGGTGTGGGGGACGGTACAAACTCCACGGAAAAATTATATGATTGATAAAACGTCATTTCAGCAAGAAATATCTAACTGGCCTTCGCACCGTTCAAAATGACAAATTCAGGACACAAAACAAAACATTTTGAGAAAATATAGAAGCTTTGGAAGGAAACAGACGTTATCGTGGAATGTGATGTTGGGTTTTGATTTTTATTTGTTTTAGTTTTTATCAATTTACGTTATCAAAATATTATTCAATTTAATTTTTATATAACTGTTAATATAAATATTATTGATTTTTTAATTTTTAAATATTAAAATGTGAATCTCCATTTAAAACGTTAATGTATATTTTGCCCAATACTAAATATTTGGATATTTTTATCAAAGTTCAGTTTAAAGGTCTAAATTCGTCACAGAGGTTTAAGTTCTTCTGCGAATCCTTCATTACAATGGCGTTCTGAGACCTTCGTTAATAGTGATGAGAATCATAGAATCTATCTTAAATCCATCATCCGATACCGATAATTCAAAGAGTCTTTTTTGATATACGCTGTCAACATATATTCAAGAAAAATATTTTCAGGTATCCACCGAAATCCTATCTTGGAGTACTTATATTCACACCTATTATATGTAGAACCGGAGTCTCAGGATTACTCTGAGTATTCATTCCTCACTAACTGAATATAGAATCGGAGTCTCGAAAGTATGGATCAATACCACAGTATCTACGACACTATTATATGACGTCATCAAAGATCTGATATGTTTTCACTGGACAACATGACATGGAGTCTTGGGGGATCAAGCATCCGACCCCATGGTTTTTTAGAATATTCCTAAATACATGTGGTGCAGTACGACCTCCACAGGTGTCACACCTCACAATTTCCGCGATAACCTTTTAGAGCATGCCACTCAGAAAACGACACGTGTCAATAAGTTACAAAATTCATGATTATTTCATAATAGAATCCGGGAATAACAGGGAGATATGTAATATTTTACAGAGAATATTCACGCACCAAAAAGGTTGATTTTCGAGGACAAAAAATTTTAACTAACTTTTGATATATAAAGAAAAAATATGGACACAGAAAAAAAGATTTTAGCTGGCTTTTCCTTCTTCTCTCATCACCCTCACACACAAGCAAAACCTTTCTGACTTAAGTATTAGAGGGTTTTCATCGAGAAACTGGTTTTACCCTTGAGTTTCTCATTGTTTTGCAGAGATAAAGATTAACTCACAAGGAAGAAGACAATCTGGTGCTGAAGGTTGAAAATAGACAACTTTTTGCATCAATATTTGACGCCGTCTGTGGGAACACTCAATAAAAAGCTAACAATCAACCAGCTCTATTGAAGATGATCAACACCAGAGGGTACTCAATTAAGAGACATTTAATGGAATGAAGACAACTAGATGGAGAGTCCATGGATGCTACTGTTATAGCAGAAAAAGCTCATAACACCTTGCATAAGATTTCAGAGCATAAAAGCTCTATATCTCATGCTGGTGAAGCTATTGCTCATAGATCACATAATGTGAGACAAGCTGATAAAACGACCCATTTGTTATAGCTATTGTAAGATAGCGAATAACGGCACACAGAGAAGGATCAACAAATTCAAACGTTGATTAAGGAAATGATCAAAATGAAGAAAATGGTGCAAACGAGTATGGCAGGTACAAAAGTGCCTAGTGAAACTGTAGAAAACAACATCCCCCGGTCAGAAGCTATGACGAAGAATGATGAAGGGGTAAGGTAAAGAATCCCAGTTAAAAAATAAATAGCTGTAGAAAAAGGAAAGAATAAAGCCATTGAAAGGCCTTACCCAAAGAAGATGGGAGGAAGAGGAGATAATATACCCTCTCGTACTCATGAAAGGCGTTGTCATGAGTCTACAAGGGTGTCTTAAAGTCCAGAAACAGCCCATAAAAAATTCGAAGAAAATAGTTTGCCACCTGGTGATATGAGAGTTGTTTTGGAGTAGAGGCGAAGGAGGGAATGAGAAGCTCTCAGGTATCGATATTCGTGTTAGAAGGGAAATTGGGAAACTGTCACTAAAAAAAAGATATAGAAGCCTTAGTGAGGAAGCTTATGGATGAGATGAATAATAAGAGGATGAGCCCTCGAGGTGAGTTAGCTGAATCTATTCAGCAAACCAGGCCATACTCAAAGTCGCCCTTCACACCCAACCTACTGGGTCAAACTTTGCCTCGGAAGTTCAAGATACCCTATATTACCCTATTTCTTGGAAAGACATATCCATCATTACACATGGATTTTTTTTTCATGAAATAATGCTTGTCCAGGGTTTGAACGAAGACCAGATGTGTCGCTTATTCTCACTGACCCTAGAAGGACAAGCAAGGAAGTGGTTTATAGGCTTGACCTAGGAAGCATCTGAGACTTCGAATAATTGTATGATATTTTCACCACAGAATTTAGAGGGATAGTTTTCAGTACTAAAACTCTGAGTTCTTTGTTGTTACTTAAACAAAGAAATGGTGAAAGTCTCAGGAGTTTTGTTAGGATATACCACGAGAAAGAACTCGATCTGAGAGTTTTCCATCATCCTTTGGTGTTAGAAGGGTTAAAAATGTGACTAAAGATAGATAGGGCTTGATATTCTATATGCAAGTTTTCGATAAATACATACGAGACAGTTTGAAAGAAATTACTTGATAAGATTGAAGTCGAAAATCAAGTAATATTAAAAATGAAGGAGGAAAAACCAGCAAGAGCTCCCCTGAGAGACAGTAATAGATTTAAGAAGCCTGAGAATAAGAAATGAAAGAATGACAAGAAGAAGTTTTCTGAGGTGAATCGTGGGAGAGACAGAGGCCCTGAACATTATTGAAACGACAGACGCAGGGAGGAACCCTATACTAGGGAAAGAAGGTTGCCTCGAAGAGATGATCTGAGGCGAATATCTCAGGTAGAAGAAAAAAGAAAATTAACTCTTTTGAATGCACCTTTGTCTCAGATTTTAGAGGAAGTAAAGAGTCTTGGAACCCTACTGTTAGATCCCCACCCAATCCGAGTCAAGCCAACCGATGAAGCAAAAAATAAATTCTGTGAGTTCCATCAAGATATGGGACATTTAACGGACAATTGCTATGATTTGCAGAACCAGATTAAAATTTTGGTCAGGAATAATTACCTGACTGAATTTGTGACTCAAAACGATGAGAGAGCCCAAAGCCCGAGACAGGCCCAGAGACATAATCATTCAATGATAATTATAGAAAGATCCATGTTGGCGGGGAACTTGAACAATTCTCGGAAGAATTATTCTCGATATTCTCTTTTGAGTACAAATATTGAACCACATGTGATGAATGTGCGGGCAGAGAAGAGATCAAAAGTGGCTTCAAAGGTGGCCTCAGTGCTAATAATATTCACAGATGAAGATGAATATAGAGTCCATTATCCACATGACGATGCTCTGGTGGTTACATTGACAAACTTTACAGATTAGAAGAATACTGATTGATACAGGAAGTTCTATCGATATTATTTTTAAGGAAATTTTAGATTCCCTGAGGATTGAAGATCTCAGATTGAGACCCACCGAGACTGCTTTATATGGGTTAAGGGAGTCATGCGTATATCCCCTAAGAATAGTTCAGTTGCCAATAATAATAGGTGACAAACCATATCAGAAGACCACTATGATAGAATTTCAAGTCGTGAATCTTAAGATGTCGTATTTTATAATCTTGGGGAGACCATTTCTCCAATCTACGAAAGTAATAGAAAGTGTCCACTACTTAAAGTTAAAGTTTAGAGCAGGTGATAGAATCAGGATAGTGAGAGGGAACTAAAGGAAGGCTCGATCCTACTTTGCTACTGTTTTAAGGAGTTCTTACTGCATTCATAAATGACCATTGAAAGAAACTGTTATTGAACATACAAAGAATGATCAGCAAGAAGATCCACGGGAAGATATGGATAGTAAGATGGCTCAATCTCAAAAGTTATCATCTGTTGAGCCAATAAAAGAGATAGAATCAGTCATGGTGGATGACAAACGACTTGAGAGAATTGTAAAGATCGGGTCAAGATTGATCCCCAAGCACAAAGCTTCATTGATCGGAGTGTTAAGACAGAACGTTGATGTTTTTGCTTGATCACACGATGACATGTCTGGAATCAGTACTCAGGTTATTACTCATCGATTAATGATGAATCTAATATTCAAGTCGGTAGCTCAGAAGAGACAAACATTCAACACCGAGAGGAGGGAGGCTATCAAAACAGAAGTGGACAAACTTCTGAAGGCAGGTTTTATGAAAAAAGTCCAATATCCAGAGTGGATTGCAAATGCGTTGATGGTGAGAAAGGCCAATGGGAAGTGGAGAATGTGTGTGGACTTCACTGATTTGAATAAAGTTTGTTCTAAAGATAGTTTTTCCCTGCCTAAAATTGATCAATTGGTAGATGCCACAGCAGGGCATGAGCTTTTTAGCTTTATAAATGCCTTTTCAGGGTATAATCAGATACGAATGTATGAATATGATCAGGATAAGAGTACCTTTATGACTGACTAAAGGATGTATTATTACACAGTCATACCCTTTGGGTTAAAGAATACCGGGCCAACATTCTAAAAATTGGTCAATAAGGTTTTTAAACCTTTGATCGGGTCAACTATGGAAGTTTATGTTGATGACATGATCACAAATCTGTTGAGGCCTGGGACAATGCTAAACATTTAGAGGAAGCCTTCTTATACTTAAGAAGGTACAATATGAAGTTAAATCTCGAAAAATGTTCGTTTAGAGTTAAAGGTGGAAAATTTCTCGGGTACATGGTCAATGAGTAAGGCATTAAAGCGAATCCACAAAAGGTTCAGGCAATTCTGGATCTAAATCCCCTAATCACAATTAAAGAGTTACAGAGTTAGACGGGGAGGTTGGCAGCCATGAGCCGATTTATCTCAAAAGCTACCGATAAATGCTTCCCTTTCTTTCAGATAATGAGAAAATGACAAAAACTAGAGTGGAATGAGAGCTGTGATGAAAGATTTCGAGAGTTCAAAGAATATTTAGCTCATATTTCACATTTGTTGACTTTGTTTTTGATGATAAACAAATTATTTTATTAATAAATAAATGATTTGTTTGATTAATTTGTTTGAGTAATTTTAATGCGTTGATTGTGCTT
>JAVXUL010000001.1:19703222-19724536 GCA_035590515.1 Trichilia minutiflora
TAGCGACCTCAGGTTCCCTGGTCGGGATGCTCTTCTCCCGTCCGGAGGGATCCGATTGAGTAACAGTGCTCCCGTGTAGAGGTCTGGGACAAGGACCTGTATATGGGCCTGGGCCTATGGGCTGGGTGACGCTAAAATCCCCCAACAGTAACAATTCAGGTTTATTCTTCAATCTCATAGTATTTGTCCATATTTGATTCTCATCTTCAAAATAGTAGAGCCCCCTTCTATTCTACCCGTTCCAATCACCCTTTTGGTGGTATAGCCCTGTAAAATATCTCTGTTTGGTAAAAATGTTATTAAGCATTTCAAATCTTAGGTAATTTTACTATTTAAGGCTAAATTACAACTAAATCTTGGTATGAAAAGTACAGTCTTTAGAATAATATTTTGATTTAATTGAATATTTCTAACATAATTAACTTGTGACTTTCTTCTATCTGGTAGAGTAACCTGTGAAATAAATTATCTGTTTTGTATTTGAAGTTTTGAATACGATACAATATGATCAGACATACCACTATCTAAAATCCAATTTTGAGAACAAGAAATTTTACCAATGTTCCATTTCCTTCCCCTTTGAGAATGACCATCAACTGATTAAGTTAAGTTTATGATAACTCAAATATATTTAAAATAATTTGTTGTTAGCTTTCTTATTACTAAGAATCCACCTCCTTCCCTTTAGTTTCAATGATAGCAACCACATTAATAACTGTCTTTATTTGATAAATCTTTTTCTTACCTTGCCAATTTGGTAGATACCTAATAATCTCAAAACAATTGTCCTTTATGTGGCCTTTCTTCTTATAATGTTCACACTTGGGTCTCTTGTTTAAATCTCAGTGTTTTTCTCTAGCATGAACTTTAAAAGATACTACCTCTACTATTGGTTTTCCCATTGTCACCTTTTCTGAACTTAATAGAGAATAAGCAATGGTTAAGGATGATAGCGGATCTTTAGAAAGAACATTAGATCTTACGACATTGTAGGAATCATTTAATCCCATTAAGAACTGATGTAGTTTTTTGTCCTTTTTTTCTTTGGCTAAGGCTCCATACATGCAGCTTGCACTTTCTCATGCATAAGGCTTGGAGAAACTATCAAGTTTATCCCAAAGTCTCTTCATTTTTATGTAGTAGGCTGAGATCATCAACTTACCTTATCTAATTTTAATGATTGCCTTTTTTATTCTTGAATACAAAGTCCACACCCTTATGAGAACATTTCTTCAAGATCTTTCCAGATTCTATAAGCAGTGTCATAATAAGCAACACTGTTATATAATTCTTCGTTGAGAGAGTTTAGCAACCACACAGTCACCATTGTATTGTAGGTCGGCCAATCATCCTTTTTCGGATCTCCTTCTTCTAGTTTTGTTAATTTTTTATTTACAAGAACTAGTTTATGTTTAAATCATAAAGCATTGACAATAGCTCTCTTCTATGTTAAATAGTTGGTTCCCTTTAGAAGATGAGATACTAATAGATCATCGGGTTACCTGAGTTACTTAAATGATAATGAAGTGATTTTTTATTCATGGTTTTGTTTGGATATTTAACAAAGAATAAAAAAAAAGATTTAAGATGAAAAAAAGACTTTAATACCAAGAAAAAAAATCCAAAAATTTTGGATATTAAAAATAATTATTTTTGTCATTTAACAGAGAAAAATATATCTATAAATAAATCTCATTTTACTTAACTTATTTTAAATTTTAAAAAGATTTACTATTTCTTGAATTATGGATGCCCATAAGATTGGTAATAGTATGAATGGTTTATATTGTATATATTTTTTAAATATAATATTTTAATTATAATTTTAATTTTAAATTCGGATCTATTGTAAATTTATCTAGCTGACATGTCCAACACGAGGGATGATGGTCCCAGCTGGTCCGTCGGGTCCAAATGAGCATCATTATTCAGTAAGGTTTGTGTTGGGTTTTCAAAGGAGTCATTTGCGTGCCTCAATCGTTGGTTTGTAAACGAGGAAGGAAAGCTACTATGGGACCCAATGTGAAGGGGAAGACTGAAGAGTGCGCCTGCCTGCCCGCCTCTGTCTCTGTGCGCGCGCGTCTGTTGTGTATTGTGGTTGGTTTGCCGTGTCCACCCAACCTCTATTGCGCACATGCAGACGATACCCTTACCAGTCACCACTCACCACCAACACAAAAAGACCGAGTCCATAGCCCACTTGGACTATTAGCCGGCTCTGTTAGCCACACTCAATCTTACTCAATCGGCTAGGGTATACTTTTGCTTCAAAATTTTAGTAAATAAAAGGGTTTTAAAAGACACTTGATGTCTTTATTAGTCTCTTATTAATTGACCATAAAACTTTAGAAAAGTTTCCTTCATTAATCAAACTTTGCAAAAGTAGAATAAAGGGTTATATTTTTATTTAATTTTTTTTGTTTTAAAGTGCATTCGAAGCATATAATCTTATACCAATTGTTGTCTTTAAATCTCAAAATCATATAATGTAATGCATACCCTTTAAATTAAATGTATTTGTTAAAAAAAAAAAATTGAGGGGTTTAAAAGAATCTCTTTGATTTATAAAGCCTTATGAGTCACTTTCACAAAAGTTTTTGTTAATAAAAAAACAGAGAGAAAGCCAGCCCTTTTAAGTCGGAACAATTTTGCTCTTTCCTTGGTACCTTTAAACTTTGGCTTAACTTTTCTAGATTCTTATTTCGCAAACCGAATCAAAACACTATGCGGCTCAGTTTGAAGTAGTAGGAACTAGCAACTAAAACCAAGGGCAAAAAGGGCAACTTTGGCAAGGACAAGTGTCCCCAAAACGTGATATCTACCCTACAAAAAGCCCTTTTATAAGAAGAGGTGAAGGGTTCCCATATGAAGGAAGGAGAGGTATGTATATGTTCATCTCTTTGGGCTAGTACTCCTTCAAAACGTGTGGCATTTGGATGAAGACAAACTCATCCACCATGCCCATAGACTTCAAATTCCTAATTACCACTATCATTATTAATAAGGAATGAGGATCAGTCATAACTCGTTTCAATTAGTTGCCAATTCCAACTCTTGATAGGTTGAAGCATCCATCATTTTCAATAAAAAGCATATTCTTTTTTTTTAAGTAAAAAATCTTAATCTACCGAATTCCAGACAGATGCGAGACAACCGTCACGTGAAAGGCGTAACTTAGGTAAAACTCACGGGTGTATCAAATTTTTACAAAAAATGCACTTTCGGTGGATCAAACTTAGGACAAGTACAAAGTAACTGTCTCTTACGAAATAGAACCACTCGACTACACACCTTGGATGCATATTCTTATTTATTATTAACATTTATTTATCTTATTAATAATACATTCTGTAACTATAATCTTTCTTATTATTATTAACTATAATCTTTCTTCTTTCTTTCTTTCTTATGGATATGGCAACTATCCATGTACGTATATTACTATATCTGTATTTTTTCCCTTTTTAAATGTTATTAATATTCATATTTGTGATATTGTTATATATGTACTTGTATTCGTTTATTGGTATTTATGATAAATGATTATATTAAAATTTATATTTATAATTAAATCAATAAAAACGATATCGTTTTTCAAAAATTAATAAATAAATAAATATTTATTCAAATATCTATGAATATTTATATTTATTTTTATTCGATTTGTTTTTAAAATAAATCACATTTGGATGATTCATATTTGTTTTATAACTATTCACATATACAAAGGATAGATAAATATCTATAAATGTGTATATATATCCGTAAATAAAATTATCATCCTTATTTCCATAATTGAATCTTACAATCCAACCAAGTAGGAAAAATCCAAAATCGACCAACGTGGTAAGATCTCCCAATATATCTGCCTTTGCTTTTTGTTGTTGACTGTGGTTACTTTTATTTTTGTATAATTTTCGACGGTGGACAAGTAATCGAGATAACAAAAGAATTTGTTGATGGGCCATGCAAATAGAAGTCTATGGTTATTTTTGAAAAAAAAAAAAATTGTCATAGCATTAAGAATGGACAAAGTGCCACGTGGGTACATTCTCTACCGTTCGTATTTAAAGTTGGCAAGATGAACAAGGAACAGAACGTGATTCTTTTCAATGATTTTTAAGGAGGATAGCTTAATTATTTGGTTTTTGAAAATGAAATGAATTTGTATCTCTCTCTCTCTATCTATATATGTATATATAAATCATGGGTTCCATCATAAAGATGAAGCCAATGTTAGCGAAGTTGTGTGGGATTCTTTCGTTATCATGTTTGAGGCGATAAGATGGTATACGAAACACACAGCTTAATTTTTTTATTAATAAAAAAAAAAAGGTTATATTTTATGTGGCAGAATTATTATATAAAATATTATTGAATAACCCTCTAAATTAATCAAATTATTTGTAATCTAGTCCATGTGAATCTTGAAGTTTGAATAAGAAAGATTCAACTGTAATATATAAATAACTTAATATATTTAATATTTTTTATTTTTTTATTTTTTTATTTAATCTCTATTTTTTATACGATAGAATCTCATCTTATATATCTAACCGTTATTTTCATTATTTCTTGGAATTTTTTAAATGAATTGGTTGATTTATTATTAGTTGGTTTGTTCATGTTGTGATGGAAACAGACACGGGGTTCATTAAATTCATTGTATTTTTATTGGTAGAGAAGAAATAGCGTAAAAATTAGGCTTGGTTTGAGAAGATGATGCAGGCCAACATCGGATTCTTTTTCTTTTCACAATAACTAGTCATTTCTCATGGGATATTCGACAGTGCAAGCCAGGAGAATGGCCCTGAATGGGTAAAAATTTAATGAAGTTAGTGATAGATTTGAATCATGATATTTGATTATCGATTATTTGATATAAATATGATATAATTAAATAGATTCAGATTTAAAAATTTTAATACAAATAATAATCAGATTGTATTCATGTTACACGATTAATAATTGTGTCGGATGCGAATTTGATCATTTGACTTCGTTTATTCGTTAATTTTATTTTTTATATTAAATAAATAAATAATTAATTATATTAAATTTTATATTAATTAATTAATAGATTAAATAGATTGGAATGAGTTAATGATCTAATTATATTGTGTTATATTATCTATTTAAAAAATAAATGACACAATTAATAAATGGATAACACGTTATTAAACGTATGATACGATTAATAAATAGATCGTATTTAGATTGAGGATTCTTAATACGATTAATAAATTAATCGTATTCAGATGAATACAAAAAAATACTATAAGTTTATTGGTACGACACGAATATAATACGTTTATTCGAATTGATACCCTTAATGGATATAAAACACAAAAGTTAGGGGTGGACATTTTCAAACCAATCTAAATCGCAAAAATTAAATATTTGGATCGGTTTAAAAAATTTATAGATCGACTTACGAATTAATATTTTTCAAACTACTGTTTGCGATTTAGAATATGGATTGAATCAATTCTAAACCGCAAAACTGTAAGTCAAACCATTTAATATTATTTTATAAAAATTTTATTATTATTTATTTATCATCACAAATTATATATAATCTGTCTTCATATCTTCTATATAATAATAATTAATAAAAAAAATTATTCATAAATGGTTTTAAAAAAATTATTCACAAAACTTACTCTTAAATGTTAACGAGAGATTATAGAATTGATAATAATTAATTATTATATATTTAATTTTATAATATAATTTGAACCGCGAATCCAAACATCTTTAAACTGCACTTTGTGTTTTGATTTGAATTGGTTTATAATATGTTAATAGATTGGATTGGATTGATTTTTTTTCAAACCGCAATATGCGGTTCGGTTTAAAATTTTATCTCAAATCGTCCCAAACCGCAGATGCCCACCCCTAACAAAAGTCTTCAAAAATTAAAAATTAAAAATATTAATTTAATCAAATTTGTCATAGGGCGTGCATATTACATACCATCAATTAATAATGTAAGTAAGCTAAATTATTCGTGAGTTATTCGGATTTGAGTAAATAGATATTCAAATTTTACTTAAAAATAATCTAATTGAGTTTGAATTTAAATAGCTTTAAGTGACTCTTTGTATTGAGTTTGAATATAATAATACTCAAATTATTATATTTTCAAGCCTAATCGAGTATTTATTAGGGGTATAATAGAGTTGAGTCGAGTCGAATAAATTTTAAATTTTATAATAATAATTAAAACATAAATCTTCGAGTTTAATTAAATCGAGTTCAAATATATCGAATATTTTAATAAATCAAGTCAAGTTAAATATAAAAAAATATAAATTTAATCAAATTTGAGTTTTGAATTTTTAATTAAATCTAGTTCGAGTAATCTATTATATTAACTTGATTCAACTTAATTACATTCTTATTATAAACTTACACTAATTATAATTAAAAATTAATTAATTAATTAAGTTTTTTATTCTATTGTATATATATGAAAAAAAAACATTCTATATTTTTAATATCAAATTTTGTTAGCATTTTAGATCATCATGGAGATTAAAGAAAGAGATTTGGTTGACATATTTTTAATTAAACAAATATAAATAATGATAATAATAGTCATAAATAATAACAATGTCTATGATTCATAACTCTCCCCAAATTACAGATAACACATTTTTATGAAAGCAATTAATCAAATTAAATATATTAAACAACTCATTATATTCTTTGAAACCCATAATTAATATTTCAACTCTCAGGCTATTTTCTAAAAATTTATAAATAGAAACAATTAGTAATTATGAACATCATCCATCACTTTATCTTTGTGATTTGTTTATTAAAGTGAAGACATTTTCCTTCATAATTATTATAAAAGTAAAAAAAAAATTAGAAAAATAAAATAATTAATTTATATTCTAATTATTTTTGTGACAATGATGGTAATGAAAAACAATAATAATACCAATATATTGTTGTGTCTCTATCTCTATCTTGAATCTTGATCACTTCAATGTTTTGATGCGTACATGCAATAAATGAACCAAATTAAAATTTCTTTCCATCATCTATGGTGAAAGAGACATATTCATTTATCAGCAATGGTTAAGAATTTGTATTATATTATACACATCATCAAATAAGAGAGAGTTTTAAATATGTATATATTCACCCAATCTATTACTTTAATTCTTGGTGAGATTGAGATGATAGATACAAGACTTATTTATTTTTAAAATTTTATATAAAAAAAAATCTTATTTCTATCGTTTTGATTCTATTAAAAAACGGAATTCGACTTAATTAAAAACTTGAAGCTCAAATAATATGATAATCTTACACCAATCTTACACGATGGATAGCTTAGTTGACAGGAGCTAATTTGAAATTGTGTGATTAGACACACGACTCTAGATTCAATTCGTTGGGTATGTTCATGATTTAAGTAGGAGGGCGTGACGGTGGGATGATACGCTAGTGTCCTCCGAAGATTAATCGAGGTGTGCATAAACTTTTTCGGATATCTCAAATTAAAAAAATAAAATAACCTATTTCGATTGATCAAATACATAACATCAGCAATACATCTAACATATACATCTCAAATATTTTCATCAAATAATATGATAATCTTACACCAATAAATATACCCAAATGGAAAATCATCTTATAAACTTTTAGACATCAGCAGAGGGCACAGACATGTTTGATTCTAAGTGAACTTGTGGATGTAAACTATACAAATTAAAGAAATTAACAGAGAGATTCTAAGGATTATTATAAACATTTATGCATGCCATGCCATATGATTTAACGCTGGCATATGCATTCATTATTGATTCCTGTATTAATTTATTATTATCTAAAGTGGAGATCAGTTTGATATTGCAAAAGAAAAAAGAAGTCATGGAACTCTTGTACTCATTGAGTTTTACAAATTTGATTGTTCTTTTTCAATCTTGATGTTTAAATTTGTTTGGAGGTATCAAAGAGACAACTAAACCTTTCGATATTGACTCCTATCAATTATGGGTTTTTGTTATTAACTTTGAAAGTGTCATTACTGCCTCAATCCATTGATTAATATTACTATATGATAGGATTAGTTTTTATGTATATTGTCATTCTTTCATTTGTTCTCTTAGGGTTGAAGTGGAGTATCATATGTCAATTAGAAAACCGACCACCCCATTCATTGTTTTGCTTAACAATATCCATTTAAGTAATTGTGTTTCCCAATTTATAATACATCCATGGGGGAATAACAAATATCCCTATTATTTGGTTAAATGACTATTTTTAAAAAAAATATTTTGTGATTAAAAATTTTCATGAGATTTAACCAAACTATAGGAGGTATTTATCATTCTCCTATATACCCATTTGACATTCCTCAAAAGGGTTCAAAAATATTTGCCATTTTTTTTTACTATTAATGGTTGCTTTTAAAATTGATTATTATCATTTCAATTTTCACCAAGATTAGGCTTCTTGGGGTGAGAAACAAATAAAACATCCAAAAGAGAAATCCAAATATTATAAAAAATAAAAACAGCTAATTGATCGAAACAAGAAGGGATTAGACATAAAATATATGAAGAAGAAAACAAGGTGAGGAAAAGAAAAATTTTTAAAAAAAAAATAGTAGCACTCAATTTAGGAAATAATGAAATGCTTTTAAATTTTGTAGGCGTAGACAGACAGGCAAAGGCCTGTGCACAGATGCGCTCCGCTCTATCAATACTTGTAGGTTTGTGCCAGTTTTTCGAAGAACATAGCAATGGGTATGGCCCAAAAAATAATTTGGACATGGGACTTAGGTTAGTGATGGTTGTTTCTAAATGCACCCAATTTTTTATTTTCCAAATCCCTACTTTTTGTATCTCAGTGCTATCATTTATATATATTTTTTATTTACAATAATAATATTATATTATATTATCTGGCTAGTAAATCTTTACTCATCATTTTTTATTATTATTTAATTTTGGATATTTCAACATTGTAACTATATCTTATTTAGTTTTGAATTAATTTTATTTTTTTAAAAAAGTTAAATTATTTATAGAATATTTGCGTGAATAATTTTTTTTTATTGCAGTTTATGCAAAAAAATTTATAATTTATTCTATTTACGGATACAAAATTAAAAATAATATAAAAAATTATAAGATATTCTTTATATTTATTAAATTAATTATCTTAATTTATTTTTAACATTCTGCTTTTCATTTCATTTATGAATGTTTTTAGTATTTTTTTAATTTCTTTGTATGGGTTAAAGTATTATCTCGAGGGTGCCATTACAAAAACAAAGCAGGGGGAAAAATCACCACCCTTATTCAGGGTCAAAGTGGTAAATAAATCCATCTTTTGCTCAACTTTAGTGGGCCTGGGCTTTCAGAGAAGCATGCCCAATAAATTTGTTGATCACAAATTTGTTAATATATATTTTACCCTCATGTTTTTGACTGTTGAATAATAACCCTTATTTTCTTTTTTATACTTATAATTTTATTCTTAATTAATTACAATAAAAATAATAAATATTAATTAAATCATTATTTTTATTAATTAAAAGATTTTTTATATCACACAAATTCTAATTTCTTTTTTTATACATGAAATTATTTCTTTAACTAAAATATTTTTTTGTTGATATATACAATACTTGAAATAATTGATTAAAAAAATGTACAATAAAAAATATTAATAAAAATTAAATTAAATTAAATTATATATTAATTATTTATTAGTTGACATGCATTATTATGTTATGAAAATATTGATAGACAATTATCAAACATTTTACTTTTATTCAGGAGCCGTGTATCTTGAATAAATATGGAGAAATATAGTTAACCGCATATTATTAAGCTTTATTAATTATATGAAAAGTATGACAACACACAAATAAGAAGATGAATTAATAGCAAATGGAAATCATAGCATCAACATGAAAGCAAGCCACCCTTATTCATGAAACTTGTATGTAATAGCTGAAGCACACGGTGCAGACTGTATAGCCTTGAAAATTCTTCATTTCATGGAGTCACTTCTCCTACCAACAAAGCTTGACATAGTTCTGAGCATCTTGTTCTTAGAACGATTAATATAATCCGAGAAATTATCCTTGCTGTCGTTATCTCCTGATGATGATGGATTATTCTTTCCATTAACACTTGACGTAGTTCTAATATTAATCCCTGCACGATTGATGTAATCTGTAAATTTATCTTCCATATTTGTACCCATTTTGTTACTTTCAATCCTGGAAACTCGAGGCGGTTCATCTTTGCCATTAGTCTTGACTCCCTGGAGGTCATAGCCATCTGCTGCATGTGTTGTCGTTGGAGGAGTATCATCTCCATTGTGCTTGTATTTTTGCTGAGCTTGCGCAGCAATCTCCGCCTTATGCAAGGTTGCAACCTTTTTCACTCGAGCAAGTTGTGATATAGGTTCCTTCCTTGAATTCTGAACCGTTGCAGATGGCAGTGTTTCTGAATCATCGAGCTTGATGCGAACAATTTCACCTGCTTCCCCTTTTTTGGGAGTTTTGTGTTCTTGGGAAGATGCTACTGGGTTGGTATGTTTTGCAGAATGATTAGTTTTCACAATAGGATTTGGAGCAAGATTGGCAGGCTTGGAATCTTGATGATGGCGTGAGATGCGACGATTTATTCTGAACGGAGAATTGGCAGTAATTGCTTTGAAGAATTTTTCACAGGCATCAAGTAGGCAGCCGTTGCTCTTCTTTTCCATTGATATCACTGAAAAGCTGAATTGGGTGGAGTAGGTTTTGGGAGATAACACTGAATAGATTGATAGAAAGCAAACTGCATATTGTGAAGGCTGAAGAAGCTGGGATTTTATACTTGCACCATTTTAATAGCAGAAGAAGATAAAGCGAAAGCAAGTTAATTAGGTGGGGACAAAAAATAATATTAAAACAACATATTGGTGTGATTGCCGAGTGCAATCTGAATGATGATTTGCAGAATTTCATGGGGCCAAGATTCGGAGACAATGGTTTCTAAAGAGAAAAGAGATAACTTTCCCTTTGTGTCAAAATGATTTGATGGTTTGGGATCATATTCCTGACTTTTTCTATCCTCTTTCTCATTACATATCGAAAGTCAGGAATTGATTAAGAAATAAAATAGTATCTACCTGTTCGCACAAAGACATGCATTATAACATGAAGAAATAATCGGGCGACTTGGAAAAAACGTCAAGAAAGTATCAGATGCATTTTAAGAATAATACAGCAATTCCTGACAATCATCAATTAAAAAGGAATTTTCCTTCAAGATGTCAAGCTTGAATATATAGATGGATAGATAGATAGAATTATTTAATGATAAAACTTTGATTGTATGCGGAGAATTCTTTTGTTAGTTCATAACCCATTCAATTTCTTAAACTACTTATTGTTCAATTTCTAAACGTGTTGTTGATTCTCTTGTTAATTCATAGCCGGTTCCATTTCTTAAATATCCCAAATTTCAATTTATTAAACGGTATTATGCTATATGCTATTGTTTATAAACGAATATCATGCTGCCTAAGTCACCTTCTAAATTCAAGCATCATCTAAAGCTATTGGAAAACCTTGATACGTCTGATTTTTGATTCTTGAGTGCATGTTTCAGAAGCAGAGTGTCGAATCTTGAATTTTTTTGTGTTTCACACCATATCCTGTCTTGTTTCTTTCCCTTTGTTATTTTCTTTTTCTGGATTGCAACCTCTGAATATAATATGACATTATTTTTTTCACTTTGTATTAAAGCCTGGAACTAGCAGCACATTGTTCTTGTCTTCTAAAATATCGAGTTAATCCATAGATGTCTGCGTCATTGTCCTGTAGGCCGCTCAGCCACTTTACACTCGCAGAATCATTGGTAGAATAGTTTAAATGGAATATAGAATAGTTGGGCAAATATCATAAAATATCTACCGTAGATTAAATATGTAGCACCTTTAGAACAAATTTTTCCACCTTCCGAATCTTAAATCATTTAGCTGCTTCTCTTGCATTTCCTCATCAAAATTTACAATTCATAAATATACATCCGACCAGGATAAGTTGAAAATTTTAACTCGACCGGAAGTAATAATAGGAAAAGAGTCTTAATATTTAATATATTATATTACTACTCTGGATTCAAATACAGCAGTGTTCCAAGGTAAAATATCTAAGATGGAGACAATAATCACAAGAGGGAATCCTTCGTCCAGAAGGCAAGAAAAATATTTCTAAATATTTACATCAGACACTGATAAGTAAGGAATTTACAGGAACATGCCAAGTTAACTACCATTATGGACAGAACGTTACACATTCAGAATCTTAAATCTGTTAAAAAACGGAGATCTTGATCATCCTGACTGCTTTCATGCAATACGGTTGCTACAAATGTTGACACATATCTTCAATGCCGGAATGTCTTGACCATCTGCTCAATTTGTCTGCGGCAAAGAGGACAGTTGGTCAAGTGCGAACAGCATGTTATACAACAGCACATATGACCACACCTGCAGATCATAACCAGTAGGCAATTCATTTAGTTTCAAAGATGCAGGAGACAAACACCAAAAGAAACCAATAATTAATCGGCAATAAACTATTTGCCACATTAGGGATAGACAAATGAAGCCAATAATATTGGAGAAATAAACGAATACCAACTCTGTAATTGCTATTTTCGATGAATGTGCTAGAGTAGAATCATTGTTTTACAAAACAGCACTAAACCATCCAACTTGTCAACTTAGCAAATCAAGAGAGAGTATTTATGCAAACTTGAATCTTATATTAAGTTTCAAGAGTACGCGAAAGTAAATGATCACGGGAACTGTATCCCAATGCGGCCTTATAAATCAATGCCAAACATAAATAATAAATAACTGTAAAATGTTCAAATTTGAGGAATGTTAAGAACCCAACAACAAGAAGATGTATACGGCAAATCCTTCGATTGCACGGGAGAAAAGTATTTAGATAAACTGTGGTTAGCTTTCAACACAGATATTAATAAGTTATCAGTCTACAGAGAGGGAAGCATTTACCACACCAAATTTTCAAAGATCTGGTATAGAAGAAATGACTATTGCAACAAGATGATCAATTCTTGTTAGTTGTCAAAACAGAATCATCTGAATTCCAATAGAAAAGAAGAAAAAGTACCGTATCCTGAAGAGGAAAAAGAAAAAAGAGTATCTCTCATTTATTAAGGAAACAACTTCACCAGATGAAAATGGGCATAGGGACTAAATCCTATTCTCACATTTGCCACTCACTTAAAAGATCTTTGACAAATGGCCAAAATTGTTCCACAAAGTCAAACTCCAAAAGAAACCACCAATCATCATTTCACAAAGTCCCTCGAAACCATCTGCCACATTAGGTTTAGACAAATGAAGCCAACGACAATGGACAAATGAAGAAATACTGATTCAGTAAATTTCATTTCCAATAGAAGTGCTAAGAGCAGAGGTCAGTGCTTTGCGAACAGCACTAAACTATCCAACTCAGCAACTTGGCAAATTAAGGGAGATTATATGCAAACTTGAACCTTATATTAAGTGTCAAAGAACATGAAAGTCATTGGTGATGAGAACTGTATTCCAATGTGGTTTCATAATGAATGCCAATGTGGCCTCTAAATGAATGCCAAACATAAACAATAAATAACCATAAATCATTCAAATTTGAGGACTACTGAGACCTCTGCAACAAGAAAATGCACATAGCAAATCCTTCAGTTGTACAGGAGAAAAGTATTTAGAGACCCTGTGGTTGGATTCCTACACAGACATTAAAATGTTCTCTCTCTATTGACAGGGAAGCATTTACCACATGCAATTCTTCAATGTACTGGTATAGAAGAAATAATTATTGCCACAAGATGATTCATTCTTGTTAGTGGTCAAAACTGAATCATCTGAATTCCAATAGGAAAGAGGTAACAGTACCATACCCTCAAGAGCAAAAAGAAAAAGAGTATCTCTCATTTATTGAGGAAACAACTTCACAAGATGAGAAAAGGCCATATAGATTATAGTCCTATTCAACTGTCTATTTAAATCAAATACATAGTGAGCTTACGGGACAAAAACAGCATTGTACTCCTGCTCAAGGCATATCACGCATAGATCTGGCATCAGACGTTCTCTTTTAGTACCGTCTGATCCGTTCTCATTTTTTTCAATTATACCTGAAAAACAAATGCAACCTTCTAAGACTAGGATGTAATCTTATTTATATTTTGAAACATCAATTATGTAAGCAACCAGTTTACCTTCATTATCTTGTCCTAATCTCTTCGCTGCTGCTGCATCAAGAACTCTGCATAGACAGAGATTTTCAACTCAGTTTGTCATGACAAAGTAAGAATTATTGACATTACTGATAAAATATTATCATAATGAATTGTTGGCAAAAGAACTAGCCAACCATGATTTCGATTTCAACTTGCAAATAAATACCTATATCAAAGCGGGAGTTTTATCAATTGTGGCAACATTAACATATAATATCTCGGTATGCATGTAAGTCTATTGTTGTTTGTATACAGTTCTTAAATATCAATGATGAACCCCTTAGGCATACCTTTTTCGTAATTCCCAACGGCATTTTCTTTCCAAGAAATATTGGATAGCACACTTAGTAATCAGAAAAACACCAAAGACTGTTAAACCAAAAGATGCATACTTGTACAACCTGGTAAACACATCTTCATTAGTTTCTTTCTTTCTTTCTTTCTTCTAATGGATTCAACTATGAGAATTCATGTAAAGAAAAAGTAGGAAGAATTGTGTGTATGTGTCGTGTATAACCTTGCCCACTTCCCAAGGTTTGCAATGAGCTCATCAATAGTTTTGGGAGATACATAAAAAGGCCCTTTGGGTGGTTGCTGGATCCTAACTGTTCCAATATCATCTTTCATAGCCTGATCTCATATTAAATAACAAAAGCAGAAGCCATTAGATAACTTAGGATAGTCATTGGCAAACACATTTGATGAACATAGAAATATTGGCTCACATACGTCAACAAAGAGTGGGAAATAACTAAAATATTATAAGTACAAAAAAAATTGCATTATACCATCACAAGACTCCTCCTTTGGAGCAAGTGTAACAATATTCCACTCACAATCTGGCAAGCAAGGTCAATTTGTTGCTATAAAGATTAGGAGTGAAATTTTCCTAGTTACGCCATATTCATTCTTCTTTAATTAGAGGTGACAGTTGACCCACAGAGATCCTCATTCTGAATTCCAAGCCATATTTTCTTTTCCTTTCATTCACCCTTTTTTTGTCACATATATTACTAAAGGCGATTATTTTTCAATACATCTTCATCTGATATTAGACCTTGCTATTTACCAGTATATGCTGCATCTCAAATCCGGTATTGTTCAATATCACTTGGTAAGAAAGACAGGAGTACATATAATCTCAATTGCTAAACCAAAACATACCTCTCCAACCACAGTCAATGAAGTACCGGTCGGGAGTACCCGTTCAATACGCTTGACTCCAAGCATCTAAAATTATAAATTCCCATGATCCCATCAAATAAGCCAACACAGAGTAATGTGAGTCTTCTTGTATAAATGAAAAATATTACAGGAAAAAAAAACCTTGAGGCCTTGTAGGTAGTCTAATGTTCCACGTACAAGAGAACGTCCCGACTCTTCAAACACTTCACTTCCAACAGTCAACACAAAACCTGTGGCACCACGGGCTCCCACTACAAATGCACGACCAGTCCCATCATCCTGATAACAATACCAAAGAAACTATCAATGAATCCTTCAATTTAGCATTAGAGTATGCAACATACAAATCATTATAAGCCTTCATGTTTTCTCTTAACATAGCTATTTCATCAAACCACCAGACACAATAATTTCAGTCAACTTGTCAAGGAATTAAATGAGTAAAACAGAGAGAGGGAATAAGGGGGCTGGGGTGTGGAGAGAGTCTTACCAGGTACCAAGGAACCTCTTTACTCATAGATAGTATCAATGCAGAATCTTGTATCCAAGACCCAGCATCATTGTGTTTCAGAAAGTGTCGTTCGGCCTGAGAAGCAAATGAACAATAACTTATCACATTGATACCGGAAGGAATTAAAATAAGTAATTGAATTTAAGCTCCATTTTGCGACAACAAACTCAATTTCACCGTTTCTTCCACTATCACGCCTCTCAACCCGCTATATTCACAGTTAATTGGTGTATCAGAGCCAACTCTTCCGGAGACCGTAACAATGAGGGGCAAAACTTTACTTCCAGTGTCAAGTAATTGTGCTGAAAGGTGAAAGAAGACAAAACTTATTGTTGTTTGAGTAGATATCCTAGTACCACCGATGCCATTAACAACTAACTATATCACTTCCCATCTCAGGTTCAATTTGGAAGTGAAAACAAAGAACTATATCTTCTAAACAATGCCAGAAACATGAACTTCAACTGCCATTTGCATACACAGGTCCATATTAAAAATCCAACAATCAATCCATAACCCATGTGCCAAGCAGGGTTAAAATTTTAAATGCTTCAATGTGAATCAATATCTCAATAACTTCATGTAAAATTTATTGGATTTTGACAAGGCATGATCAAACCAGACTTGCACCTTCTTTTTACGTGATTTAGCCCAGCAACATTTTTTTCAGAGGCAACTCATTCGCAATACTCACAAATGTCATCCAAACATAGCACAATACACAGAAAACATAAACCAACAAAGAATGTAAAGGTGAGAAGTACGGAATAGCATATGTGGCATCTAAATCAAATCAACGAACAGATAACTGCAAGCAAGCCAACATTTGCACCGAAAAATCATTTCGATTCAAATAGTTGCATTATAACGCTAATCAAAACCAATATAACAGTCACAGCTGCCACGAAATGTTGAGTTGAGTCTATTAAAAATTTACATACCCAACTCCTTGAGTTGATTGACTCGCGTAACAGTCTGAAGAAGCTCCGCATCCCTGAACCAAACCAAACCAAACCATACAAAATCAATGAACAAATAGATTGCATGTCTTTAATGCGAAAGAAATAAGAAAGAGAGAATTAACAGAGTGACCTGCCACTACTCCGGCCGAGTAGATAAAGCGCAGCTCCACTCAAACAGCAACTTAAGCCTCCCCACGGAATCATCATCGTCTAATACCTCGCTGAGAACCTAATTTATCAATTACGTACTATCGAGAAAAAATTCTCATTCGCATACTGAAATAGCACGAAATGACGCACCACCAGATCGGATACAATTGCAAAAAAAATAGAAAACCAAAAGAACAATGATAGCAGATTTTGGCAACAATCGATTCAATTGACGTTTGATACTTTCGAGATAGAGAGAAAAGAATAGAGAATTAGATGCAAGGAGTAAGGTAGAGGAAAAAGCAAGGGCGCCAGTGAGGGATGCGTAAACAGACGTGTGTGTTTCAAGACGTATACTGCCTCGTATTTATCCGGGGTGACGCTGGGTTTTATCGGCGTAAATGTTGTTAAAATCAGTTAGATTACACATCTAATTATTTAAATACAAATTTATTTATTTTATGGTGTAAAACTAAATTATTAGTGTCATAATTTTTTTTTATTGAGATATTAGAGTTAATTTACGTATTCCTCAACTAATCTTCTTCGAAAAAAATTAGCGCTGCATTCCACTATCATAACCCCATTTAAAATACGAATAATTTAAGAAATCCAATACAAAACGTACACCTAACCACACAATCTCAAATTCACTCTTATCAACTAATCACAATCATGTAATATCAAATTCACCTCAATAGGTGATGTCATAATATTTAGTATTTAATTAATATAAAATATAATTAAAGAGTAATTGAATTAAAAAAAAAAAAGTGAAGGGAACATGACTTTATGAACCGAATATTCTGAAATCACTTTCCAAAATGCTACTGAATCAAATGTAGTTAGGAAAGTAATCTTTCCAGTAAAACTGAACTTTTGAAAGAAAAGGGTTTCTTCCGTATGCATTGGCCGGCAGTACGGTAGCCCCTTCAGTTGCAAAATTACACCACCCTGTTCGGAAGCTAGGGCCACCAACAGAATCCAAGTATGGATTGAGAGGTTCATTGCATCCGCTGCAGCTTATAAAAATGCAAATAAGTAATGTATTTCAGAATATAATCTACCATATTACACATTACTCGTGTTATGATACATTAGACTTTAGAAAATTATATATTCTCGAGAACCCAAGTAAGGTTGTTGCAAAGGCTAAGTTGTTGCTTCAAACACATGATCATAACATAGCAATGAGGGAAGATGTATTACTTGGAAAATCGACGATCACTTGGCCGTCGCAGAAACTGCCTGATGGCTCATGGAAGAAGTATGTTTGTCCGCTGCGTGGTCTAACCGGAAAAGCAACTCCTGTTACAATACGGCCGGTGTCTGAATTTGAAAACTGAAGGATAGTCGAAATTCATGGAGCCAGCTGCAGATAAAGATGAGACAATTAAGGCTAGAATCTGGAAGGTAGAAATTTTTGGAGCCATGGGAAATGAATAAGATGGCTGAAACAAACTATAATAAACTACCTTGATCTCTTGAAGTGACTGACTGGAAGACAGATTCTTTTTGTAGCACACGCGATTGCTATGAAAAATTTAAACTCATCATCTATTTTCACCTGAAGCTTGTGATATGTATAACTCATTTAACACATTCACATGTGTTGTAATTTTGGCTGACACTAAATATTTTCTTTAATTAAACATGTCATTCTAATTAATATGAAAATGAATATTATATTTTCATATTTTTTCTTTTTAATTTGAATATATATTAGTTTTGAATTTTACCTTGAATTTTATAATCTTATATTGATTAAAATAATAGATATTTTTTTAATATTTTTTCAATTAAAAGAATTTACAAAAGAAAGAAAGGTGAAATCAGTTGGGCCTCGTGGGCCTAGAGAACAGAACACGCTCATCGTCTCTCTCTCTCTCTCTCTCTCTCTAATCCTCGGCATAACCCCTAAACCCCCAGTCACGTAGATTCCGCCCCTCACTAACCGAGATTTTACAGTCTCATTTTCACTCTTTTCCTCAGAATCCATGGCTTCAGTTGCTCTTAGAAACCCTAACTCCAGGAAGATCGTGCCGTTTTACTCCCAAATCTACTTGTGCTGTCGCGGCTCTCTCTCAATCTCGGACTCTCTCTCCGCAAATGACACTACTCGTGGCCGTCCCTCTGGTATGCCGTGGTGGAGATCCATGGCCACCTTCACTCGTACGTGCGTTATTATTCTGATCTAAGGAGCATATGCCTTCTGTATTACAGTTGTTTATTTTTATTGTTGTTCTTGTTGCTGTAAAATGGAGAGATTTTGCGGATTCTTAGTGGTCGTTAAACTCGTAATTTTGGCTAAAACATGACAACCACTGTTTGAATGTGTGTTTGATTTTTTTTTTTTTGGGGGAGTGAGGATTTTGAGTTATCTTTTGTTAATTGATTGCTATTGTTATTTGTGTTATGTTTTTTTTCAACAGGAAACCTCACGTGAATGTGGGAACAATTGGACACGTTGATCACGGGAAGACTACACTTACTGCAGCAATTACGAAGGTTTGGTCTTTGTGTGTTCTAATGGTTCTGATATTAGATTAGATTTGTGTTTACTGGTCGTTTCTGATATGATTATGGCGGGAAATGTGTTTCGCATGAATCAGTTTTTGCATTTTATATTACTTATATGTTTGATGTCTATCTCTAGAATAGGCTTCTTTTTTTTTTCAATGATGGTAATTAAATCTATATAGTTTGGGGTCAATGTTTTCACTTGTGTTTGGTGTCTCTGTGTAGGTGCTAGCAGAAGAAGGGAAAGCAAAAGCTGTTGCCTTTGATGAAATTGACAAGGCCCCTGAGGAGAAAAAGAGAGGAATTACCATTTCAACGGTTGGGATATCCTTTCTCCTTCTCAATTTAATACTCGCTATTTGTTCATTTCCATCTGTAATGTTTGTCTTTACTTGCTGCCTGGTTTTCTGCAGGCTCATTTGGAGTACGAGACTGCTAAGCGTCATTATGCACATGTTGACTGCCCGGGACATGCTGATTATGTTAAAGCAAGCTGTAATTACTATGACCATTGAATAAACTTTTAGTTGTTATAGATGCTTGTATTTCCAATACAAAAATTAATCATTACAGGTAGATTTCTGCATTTGAAACACAGTAACAAGATTAGACATTAACCTTTTATCTTAAATCATGTTTTAGCTTGAGTTAGATATTTTCATTTTTTTCATTAAGATTTTGTTACAACTGCAGAATCTTAACTCCTATTCATTCAAGAGATATTAACATGCTTCTAGCATCAGGAAGGATGATGTAATGAACTATTTATTATGGTTGATTTGCAGAACATGATTACTGGAGCTGCCCAAATGGATGGTGGTATTTTGGTTGTCTCTGCTCCTGATGGGCCAATGCCACAGACTAAGGAGCATGTTCTGCTTGCACGTCAGGTGGGGTATCTTATCAATGGTTTGTGAATTATATTTAATTTGCATGTTTCCTTCTTGCCTGCTGGCCAGTGCTTTTGGAATAGCAATATGTTCTTTGAACTTTCTGGATGTTCTGTACAGGTTGGTGTACCCTCACTTGTGTGCTTCCTGAATAAATGTGATGCTGTTGATGATCCAGAGTTGTTAGAGCTTGTGGAAATGGAGCTACGAGGTAAGTTGGCCTTCTGAGGACATTGTGCTCTACTAGTATTTTTTGCTAAAGTGTTGTTTTAGCTTCAAAAGTATGTCACATGAGTTTATGTTTCTGCAGAACTTCTTAGCTTCTACAAGTTTCCTGGGGATGAAATACCCATTATTAGAGGTTCAGCTTTATCAGCTTTACAGGGTACAAATGAAGAACTAGGCAGAAAGGCTATTTTAAAATTGATGGATGCTGTAGATGGGTACATTCCCGATCCCATACGCCAATTAGATAAACCTTTCCTGATGCCAATTGAAGATGTCTTCTCAATTCAGGTAAAGCAGGACATGGTTTTGGCCTTTGTCAAGTATTTCATTCTTGGTTTTGTATTATTTCTGTACTGTTTGCTCATTTTGGGGCTCTGCTAGTTTCTTTAAGGCATTGTCGTTATTTTGTAATTTTTCTGATCGCAGGACAGGTTTTGCCTTTTTTACTACTCATATTTCTGTAAATTTCCACTAGTTGCAAAAAGGCTGTTTCTTGATAGTTGAGTGCTTACTCAGCATTGATAACTTTAGCTTGTGTGTTAAAGGGACGTGGAACTGTTGC
>JAVXUL010000001.1:19724636-19735532 GCA_035590515.1 Trichilia minutiflora
ACACAGTCTTATACTTGATAAGATTTTTTAAGTAATTCACTCAGATATTCATATTGAACTACTTTCTTATTAGAGAAAAATTTTTCTGAGTTACTTATCCATATGAGTGTTTTATTAAAATAATTCCTTATTCCAGTATGATTTGAAATTTATACGAATGATTAACATCAATTGATTTAAGTATTTTATATGAGTAATTACTGATAATTGATTAGTTTGACATTTTCTAAGTACAATAATATATGTCAAGAGAGGGAATTCTATCTGAGTGAATACCAAATTATAGAAAACAATGTCATTATCAATCAGCTTATACAAACCCAAAAAATTTATCATTACTACAAGAATCCCCGAGTCTAATCTTCTTTGTTTAGCACCTCTGGGATCTCGGATGATTTAGGCTGCGGGTCACCTATGGGGTCAACAATTAGGTTGTCAGGGGGCGATAGTGTTGACGGAGAAGGATAGGCTTGGAGAACCTCAATTAGAGGGTCAGGAGCTGGAATTTCTTTATTAGTCTCGGGAGCAGTATCTGAGGCAAGCTTTCTCTCTGACACTTCCACATCAGGAACTTTGAATTGTGGCATTTCTCTCCCGAGAGCTTAATAAAGCCACCTGAGGTTGAGGTGTGGATAATGTCCCACAAATGTAAGACAAGTCAGATTGATTACCCGATTTATCTTTTTCACACCTTCAGCCTCGACTACTGTCGTTGCCTCTTTTGCCTTTTCTATTGACGCTTATACCCTTGCTATAGCATCTTGGGCTTTCCTGATCTTGGCAGCTGCTTTCTTCCTATACATTTCCAGCTCTAACTCCTTATGAGATAGCCTTGATTTCAAGTTTGCATTCTCAAGGCCAATTTAGATTGTTCTGATTCCGAGGTTGCCACTCAAATTTCCAATTCTTCTTTTTCCTTGGCCCATGCTGCTTTCTTCTCCTCAAACTGGGTCCTCTCTACAGCCAGGATTGCCTGAGTCTCCTCCAAAGATTTATTGACAAAGGCATTATCATCTTCAAGTTTTTTCATTCTGCTTGTGTCATCCTTTCGAGCCTCCAGTTGGGTTTTCATCACTTGGACCGCCTGAAAGTAAAAGGATCATTAGTGAAATAAAATATAAATATCTCTGTAAAGAAAAGGATGAGGCTGACCCTTATTCCCCACTTATACATGAATTATATAGACTCTGCATCTTTCCAATTCTCTATTCTTTTGGTCACCCTTGGGGATAGGTTTCTTCCTATATCGCTAATCAATCTCAGAATGTGACCATAATAGGGCCTCTTCGCCTTGCTGAGATCATCCTGCCAGATCTCTGGTATGTTAGTTGGTTTGAAAAAACTGTCAGATGGAGTTTTGACAAGATCAATGCCCCCGATTCTAGCTTTCTTTGGGACCTTTTCGGAGACAACCTTTTCAGTCATGACTTTCTTCTCTTTATCCTTTATCACTGACGATATGGGAAGAGTCTCAGAATCTGACTCCGAGACTATCACTGGTCCTTGATTCTTTCTTATAAGACAACCAGTTTTGGGTTGATATCTCTTAGGGGTAATTACTTAGAAATGTCAACTTATTTTTTTTTGTTATTTATGGGCCTCAGTTGTTGTCTTTTGAGGATGTTTGGATGTCAAGGACTTCTTTTTGCCTGCCAACTCTATCAGGGAAGTTAAGGCATTTTGGAGGCCATTGATTCTGAAAGAACAATAACACAAATAGATTAGTAACATTTAATAGTAACAAAAAGTAGTTAATCACAAATACAAAATCGTAATAAGAACACACCGGAAGGAGGATATTTATTCTGGGCAAATGTCCTCTTTTGCATATTTAAATAATCTTTATTTGGACATGTTTTAACTAAACCCGAGGTAAATAGCTTCATGTTAGATAACAGATATCTCTGATCAGCTGACCAAGACCTTGCTTGTCTAATTATTTTCAAACTCTGAGGACTCATATCAGCATCCCCCCTCCCCGCGCGCAATGACCTCACAGAAAGACGTTGGAACTTTATTATGGGGCTTGGAATTCCAGTTTCTGTCCATAAAAAACCATTTATTCTTTCAATCTTTGTTACAGGTCAGGTTTCCTTTGATTGGGTTTGGTTTCGAGGTCTAGTCTGAAAGTAGTACCACCTTGGACTTCTTTCGGGATTTCTCTTAAGAAGAAACAAATGCATTATTTCTTCTATAATAGGGGGAGTTACTGAGCTCACTCTAAAGTACAAACAGACCCGATATTATTCTCCAACTGTTCAGGTTGAGCTGATAAGGGGCCATTTTAAAGGTACTAAAGAGGCCTGAAAAGTATAATTATAAGGGTAACTTAGCTCCTTGAAAAAATAATTCCTTGTTGAAGGCTATTTCTCCTTCACGGGGTACTAGGTTTCTCATTAGCCTCAGGGACTCGAAGGTATATGTCTTCAGGAATGCCGAAGCAGACGGTGTAAGCTTCTAGATTTATCTCCAGAATGGTAGAAACAAACCGGTCATGCTCGTATAGAGACCAAGCCTCGGACAATGGTGGAGGGTTATGCACCAACACCAATTCCTTCCATGAGTTATCTCCCCCAATAACAACCTCGGGTGTAGTAAAAGAACTAGAAGCAAAAATCATTTTTGCCTAAAAAACAAAATAAATACTTATTAGGGCCGTTCAGGGATCATTGACAACTCAAGAGTTTCATATTTTCTACCAAGAACACTGTATCCTATTAAGTCTGAAACGAGACATCATCTGAGTCTCTATTTTAAGTATGTTCCTAACATTTTTTGAACTAATAAATTTTATGTTACAGGTGATAAATGTCTATAAGTGATCGTTAAATTATTCTAACAAATTTCTATAGCCATTCTACCCTATCAAGACATGTAGAAATTGAATACAGGAATTGTCGAAAATATAAATAGACAGGAATACGTAAGAGAACTCACCGAATCTTTAAAGAAAAAGCTTGAAAGAGAAGACTCTGAAGGTTGATCGAAGACTACGGTTGAATGATCGTTGAAAAAGAAATGACAAGAAAGCTCTCGTAGCAATATACACAGATAGAAAGATAAAGGGAAGAAAAACTAATTTCTGTAAAAGGGGTGATATTTATAGAAAATAAGGGAGACCAGAAAAAACCCTGCCCTCCCATTCTGAATCTAATGGATAGGGAAGTGTCACGTCACCTGATCTGAAGTGCTAGAAGTCACATCTTTTTAAAATTTTAAATTTTGATGGGACCCATTTTAAGAGATATTATTAAGGCCCAAATTTCTCGATCACTTAGTCAATTGAGCGATTCCACGTGGATGACGATTATGTTATCGAGAGGGTAACCCCGAGACAGCTGTATAACATTTATTAAGTTTTTAATTTAAAACTTTTTAAATTAAAAACTGGAGGGCTTAATATTTGGATATTTTCACCAAAGCCTAGTCCAAAGGCCCAAACCCATCACACAGGCCTAAGTTCTCCTGTCAACCCTTCATTACTACTGCGTTCCGAGACCTTCGTTAATAGTGATGAGAATTATGAAATCTACCCTAAATCAATCATCCGAGACGGAGAGTTCAGAGAGTCTTCTTTAACATATGCTATCAATACATATTCGGAAAAATATCTTTAGGTATCCATCGAGATCCTGTCTCAGAGTACTTGTATCCACACCTATTATATGTAGAATCGGAGTCTCGGGATCACTCAGAGTATTCATTCCTCACTAACTGAATATGGAATCGGAGTCTCGGAAGCATGTATAAATACCACAGCATCTACGACACTAGTATATGACGTCATTAAAGATTTGATATGTTTTCACTAGACAACATGACATGGAGTGTCGGGGGATCAAGCATCCGACCCCTTGGTTTTTCAGAATATTTGTAAATGCATGTGACGCAGTACAACCTCCATAATTGTTACACCTCACAATTTCCACGACAACCTTTTAGAGTAGATCACTTAGAGAATAACACGTGTCAATAGATTACAAAATTCATGATTATTTCATAATAAAATCCGGGAACAACGAGAAGGTACGTAATATTTTACAGAGAATATTCACGTACCAAAAAAGTTGATTTTCGAGGATATAAAATTTTAATTAACTTTTGATATATAAAAACATAGAAAAAAAGATCTTAGTTGGCTTTTCCTTTCACTCTTATCACCCTTACATACAAACAAAATTTTTTTAACTTAAATATCGAAGGATTTTTATCGAAAAATCGATTTTATCTCTTAATTTTTTATTATTTTATAAAAAAAGATTAACTAAAAAAAACTGATAATAAAAATTAAAGATAAATAATTTTTTGTATCGACACTAAATATTTTCTTTTTAACTAGTAACGACATTCTAATTAATATGACAGCGTATTTTGTGCATATATTATATTCATAGTAATTTGGATTTTTTAAAAAATTTGAATACATATTAGTTTTGAATTTAATATCTTAAACTTCATAATTTTATATTGAATAAAATATATTTCTTTTTTCTTTTTAAAGAATTTACGAAAGAGAGAAGACTGAATTTCAAGTGAAATCAGCTGGGCCGGATGGGCCTAGAGACCAGAAAACGTCTCTCCTCTTTCTCACTAAAACCCTCGGCATCACCGCTAAACCTCCAATCACATCGATTCCGTTTCCGCCCCTCAATACCGAGGTTTTATAGTCTCATTTTCACTACTCTTCCTCGGAATTCATGGCTTCAGTGGCTCTTAGAAACCCTAATTCCAGGAAAATCGTGCCGTTTTCCTCCCAAATCTACTTGAGCTGTCGGGGCTCTCTCTCAATCTCGGACTCTTTCTCCGCAAATGACACAACTCGTGGCGTTCCCTCTGTTATGCCGTGGTGGAGATCCATGGCCACCTTCACTCGCACGTGCGTTATTATTCTGATATAAGGAGTATATGTCTTCTCTATTACAGTTACTTATTACTATTACTGTTCTTGTTGCGGTAAAATGGAGAGATTTTCCGGACCCGTAATGATCATCTAACTCGTAATTTTGGCTAAAATTATGTGTTATGTTTTTCCTTCAACAGGAAACCTCACGTGAATGTGGGAACAATTGGGCACGTTGATCACGGGAAGACTACACTTACTGCAGCTATTACGAAGGTTTGGTCTTTGTGTGTTCTGATTGTTCTGGTTGTATATTAGATTTTTGTTCCCTGGTCGTTTTCTGATATGATTATGGTGGGGCAATATGTTTAGAATGAATCGTTTTTTTCATTTTATATTACCTAGGTTCTCGATGTCTATGTCCAGTGTAGTTTCTTGTTTTTCTTTTTTTCTTTCTTTTTTTTTATGATGGTAATGAAAGTTATGAAATTTATATAGTTTGAGTCAATGTTTTCATTTGTGTTCGGTGTCTATTTGTAGGTGCTAGCAGAAGAGGGGAAAGCAAAAGCCATTGCCTTTGATGAAATTGACAAGGCCCCTGAGGAGAAAAAGAGAGGAATTACCATTGCAACGGTGGGGATATCCGTTCTTCTCCTCAATTTAGTTCCTGCCATTTGCTCATTTTTGTCTGTAATGTTTTGTCTTTACTTGCTGCCTGGTTTTCTGCAGGCTCATGTGGAGTATGAGACTGCTAAGCGTCATTATGCACATGTTGACTGTCCGGGACATGCTGATTATGTTAAAGTAAGCTGTAATTACTATGACACCATTGAATAAATTTTTAGTTGTTAGAGTCATCTGTTGGTAAGATATGAGGAATGTTCCAAGCTGATGAAGATATCAGAGTGATGTTTACATGTTCCATTAACAGCATCTTAGACTCTTACTTTATATTTTGCAATTGAAAGCATGCTGTTTAATTCTTTTTTCGCAAACCTTCATGTGGTTATAATAGATTTATAGATGCTTGTATTTATAATACAAAAATTAATTGTTACAGGTAGATTTATGCATTTGAAATGCAGTGAAAAGATTAGGCTTGTTAACTTTTTATCTGAAGTCATGTTTTAACTTGAGATAGATATTTTCATTTTTCCACGAAGATTTTGTTACAATTGCGAAGTGCCTCGTCTGATTTTCTAAACTCCTACTCATTCAAGAGATATTGACAAGTTTCTAGTATCATGAGTGCTGATGTAATGAATTTTTTATTGTGGTTGATTTACAGAACATGATTACTGGAGCTGCCCAAATGGATGGTGGTATTTTGGTTGTTTCTGCTCCTGATGGGCCAATGCCACAAACTAAGGAGCATATTCTGCTTGCACGTCAGGTGGGGTATCTTATCAATGGTTTGTTAATTATATTTGATTTGCGTGTTTCCTTCTTGCCATCTGGCTGGGGCTTTTGGAATAGCGATATGTTCTTTGAACTTTCCAGATGCTCTGTATAGGTTGGTGTGCCCTCACTTGTGTGTTTCCTAAACAAATGTGATGCTGTTGATGATCCAGAGTTGTTAGAGCTTGTGGAAATGGAGCTCCGAGGTAAGTTGGCCTTTTGAGGTCATTGTCTAAGGTGTTGTTTTAACTTCAAAAGTATGTCACATGAGTTTATATTTCTGCAGAACTTCTTAGCTTCTACAAGTTTCCTGGGGATGAAATACCCATTATTAGAGGTTCGGCTTTATCAGCTTTACAAGGTACAAATGAAGAACTAGGCAGAAAGGCTATTTTAAAATTGATGGATGCCGTAGACGAGTACATTCCTGATCCCATACGCCAATTGGACAAACCTTTCCTGATGCCAATTGAAGATGTCTTCTCAATTCAGGTAAAGTAGGACATGGTTTTGGCTTTTGTCAACTATTTCATTCTTGGGTTTGTATTATTTCTGTCCTGACAGCTGCTCCTTCATTTTGGGGCTCTGCAAGTTTCTTTAAGACATTGTCCTTCATTTTTTATTTTTCTAAACTCAGGGCAGGTTTTACCTTTTTCATTACTCATATTTCTGTAAAATTTCACTAGTTGTGCAAAAGCTGTTTCTTGATAGTTGAGTGCTTACTCAGCATTGATAACTTTAGCTTGTGTGTTAAAGGGACGTGGAACTGTTGCAACTGGCCGTGTGGAACAAGGTACTATCAAAGTTGGTGAAGAAGTAGAGGTTTTGGGGCTAATGCAGGTAGATGAATAAATCATTTTATTGAAAGTTATCATGGATTTTATCCATGTCATATCTTTAAGTCGATAATTTTCTCTGCAATTTCAAGTCTTTCCTTTCTTAGGGGAGCCATGTTGCTCTTACTTCGGATTGGCTTGTTTGTTGTATGTTATCTTGGTGGAGGTTCCTTTGATATACAAATGGCTATTATGAACAATAATTGAACCCTAACCTCAAGTTTAACTCTACAGGGTGCTCCTTTGAAAAGCACTGTAACTGGTGTTGAGATGTTCAAGAAGATCTTGGATCGAGGGCAAGTAAGTAAATGCATTTAGATTCTCGTTAGACCGCACATCATCTCTTGTGCTTGTATTGAGATATTGATGGGTTTGTACATTTTCCTAGGCTGGTGACAATGTTGGCCTTCTTCTACGTGGTCTAAAACGAGACGATGTGCAACGAGGACAAGTAAGTAGCATCATTTAAGCTGCCAAGAGTTTATTTCAGTGAGATTCTGGATCTGCAAGTAGAAACTCTTAAAATGATTTCCATGTATCTGGATTTTTTTAGCACACTTGCACACTGCATTCTCTCTACATTGATGAATTGACCTGTGTCATTTAGGTTTTTTCAAAAATTAAAACAAATTTAAATAACTGTTTCTCTTGATATGTTGTCTTATTTTCATGATGGAAAACTATTTGAAGAATAAAATTATGTCGGATGTGAGAAATTCCAATCTGAAATATTTGCAAAATAAAATAACTTTCACATTGAATTTTTTGATGAACTTTATAAGGATAGTAAATCCTTTTCTTCATACTGCTTAGGTGATTGCCAAGCCAGGATCTGTGAAAACATACAAGAAATTTGAGGCTGAGATTTATGTCCTTACAAAGGACGAAGGTGGACGCCATACTGCCTTTTTCTCAAACTACAGGCCACAGTTTTATCTGAGGACAGCAGATATCACTGGAAAAGTAGAATTGCCTGAAAATGTTAAGATGGTTATGCCAGGAGACAATGTAACTGCAGCTTTTGAGCTGATATCGCCGGTGCCTCTTGAAGCAGGTATATACCTCTTAACATGATCTTTGAAAAAAAGGCTCATTGTAAATATTCTTAGTTCAATCTGGTTATTTTTCTTATATATAAACAAGATGTAGTTTTAAAGCAAAGATGATACAACTATGTTGTTTTTTCAAGCAAAAATGATCTTACAATATTGTTTTTTGTTGAAAAACAGGACAAAGATTTGCCTTGAGAGAGGGAGGCAGAACAGTTGGTGCTGGTGTAGTGTCAAAAGTGATTAGCTGATTTGATGTGGTTCCAGGAGCTTTACAACTTGTCTGGTTGCAAAAAATCTGCTTTACAGAAACACTTGCCAATTTAGTATTCTAGAAGTTTGCATTTCATTTTATTTTCCAGGAAATATTCCGAAGATTTTTGTTATTTAAAAAATTGAGAAAATTAAAGGGAAAGCTCATCTTCATTTTTGGTACTGTCATGCAATAATTAATGAACATGGTTTTAATTTCCTCAAAACATATCTTTTGTACCTGCGAGAATAGTATTCTTCTCAGACGGTGTTTACTTATTTTTTTGAACAAGTCCACCGTACTTGCATCATGGACATGGGCGAATTATAAATAGTCAACTCTAGGATTTAGTTTGATGATAAGAGTTTGAACTCTTAAGGATTTGAATATCGGGGTGTTATCCTATTAAAATGTTAAAACTTAAGGGGAATTAGATCGTAGATTTTATTATGTAAATTAGATCTCTGAATACGATAGTAGATTAATTTAATTGGTGTTTATTTTTGATTTGATAGATTAAGGTTTTATATGTATATAAAAAAATATATATATAAATAATAAAAAAAAATTTCTTGTCGCTTCATATACAGTGGGTATACAAGTATTGATTTGTGAAGCAATTGTGCGTCTTATAGTTGTCAAGATGTTAAAACACTATAATCAAGATTGGTTCAAGGAAATCTCACTAGTGGAAGATCATACGACCAGCCAATATCAATTTGTGGGTGTGAGCGTGTGGTGAACTCCAAAGTCTCCAACCATCCAAATCTTGGGTCTACCATGAATTATTGTCTTTACTGGCAAGCAAAAGCAAGTTGATTTATTTTACAGGTTACACTATTAAGCTTCTATTGTATTGCAATACACTATTGCCCAACTCTTGAGAGATTTTATAGACGGCAGTCCAGAACGTTCTACACGCTTCCGGTTGCTGTTTCAATACACTTAACTTACCGCCAACAAACTAGAAAAACTAAGCAGAAATTGAATACAAGTTCAGTGGACAAAATTTTTGGGCTCGTACGTTACAGTCCTTTAGCTTGTAACCCCAGTATGAATATACAACCTAATTATCGTAGAATTAGCTGATTGATGATTAGATAGAGCTTATGCTCATTTGAGCACAAAGTCATCTCAAGACCAGATTTGATTCTAGCCAAACCAGTTGCTCCCCTGATATTTCTTGACTAAAGTATAACCACCTTGGAATCACACAAGGCCAATAAGCACATGCCAATCTAATGGTCACCCAAACAAACAACTGGGCAGTTCCCATGTTCACCAAAGTTTAAGACACTTTCATTATGAAAATGTATTAATCTTTTTGTTGTTCATGCAAGCCTCAAAACAACTACTGCCATCAAAGTTGCGGCTCCGAAGTAAATATTATTGACACTGTTATTCACTCTCTTCATTTCCTCCTCCTTCAAACCCATTTTACTTGTGTTCTTGCTGATGTACACAACCGTGTCGCTCCATCCATTTACTGCCCAAGAGAGCCAAACCAGCCCGAATGCCAGGCCAGCATTCAAGGCTTTATATACACAGAATGGGACCCTCCCAGAAGCTATTTTGCAGATGACAGAGAAAAGAACAGCAAGGCCAGTCCCCGCAATGCCAGCAGAAAATTGATTTAGAAGCTTGGGAAGTTCAGGGCCAGATTTCTTTAGTGAAAGGATAGCTGTTTTCCTATATTCCCTGTTGTTGATCATCAAAGATAAGAGGCTCTCACATGCATGGAAGTAGTTCCTTTTATAGAGATCTCTCTCTCTACCAATCTTCTTGTTGTTCTTCTTTGACAGTGGTTTGATCTTAACTTTCTCAGGACTGCCAAAATAAATATAAGAATGAACATAGTAGGTATTATAAAAGAAGTGAGAGATAGTAGATACATAGTGGCATTCTCAATCAAAATGTAAAACACCTGATAGTTTGGTTACCTCTTCAAAGATGCAACTGTTATAGCTTCCATCATTGTAGAGGACCCATAAGTGTTAGCCAGAGTTTCACTGCTTGGCAGTCTGTTCAAGAAGATAATTACAAAGGCAAGTGTTTTAGTAACTTGACTATTGAAGGATTGAACTAAAAAAATTAGGAAGTGAACATAAGATTGTGCTTATGTGTCTGTTGTCAATTAAAAGGTAACCAGTGGAAGGCAGAATGTTTTCTAGAACACATTACCATTTATGAGATGATAACAGAATGCATACACTCTTTTTGAGCAAAGGGATTGTTATGTCTTTAATAGATTTCAAAATGTTGTTAAAAAGTTTAAAAATTAAAAAACAATGTCAGGAGCAATGCCGCTCCAAAAAATTGGGTTAACAGTTTTAGATGGATCCAAAGAGTTAACGCCAGGGCCTCAACTAACAATCGTCATCAGAACCATGATAATTCTCAATATAAATTGGTACAACAACAATTTTCAAAAAATTGAAGAAGCCAGCACATGGGTGTCTGTTAACTGATTCCCATGTATTATCACTCGACCATACTGAGAATACATGGGAATCAATCGAC
>JAVXUL010000001.1:19753211-19764689 GCA_035590515.1 Trichilia minutiflora
AGAGCAGCTTGCGACTTTGAGTTGGTAAATACTATAAAATTTTATGCAAGTCTAGATGTCTTTTTATTTTTCCTGACACCTTGTTATTGTACTGGTAATGAGTTTCAAGTCCCATGATGTCCTTATTTAGAGTTTGAATCTAAAAAGTTGTACTGTTCTCTCATTTTATCTTTGCACTTCCTCTGCTTCTTTTCCATAGCAGGTTAGAACTTGGCTAATAAAATAAGAAGATGTTAACAGTTAATCATCCTTTCTGGCTATCAAGTGCAAAATTTTTTCCAGTCTTATAGAATCTGGAGGCTCTTACCTTAATAAAATGAAGTCTATTTGGCAATTTCTATGTACATATACAGCGCCTTGTTGTTTATCTTCTTTGACTGAATTTTTGCCAGGAGTGGATTGGCTTTTCTCATTGTGTTTGTAATTAACTACTTGTGGATAACAGTTATCTGTCAGGACAATGTGATGCTACTGGTTTTTGATAATATATCATTCCAGTTTTCTGCTGAACATTGATGGTACCTTAAGATCTGCGTATGCTTCTGCTAACTGAGATGGTGCATTATATGAAGGATTTTCAAGCTATGTGACAGCTTGATTTCCAAAATGAAAAAAAATGTCATAGTTTCACTTGGAGTCCCATGAATTGTGAAATCAAAGTCACTTTTGGTTGAATTTTAACTACCTATAACTTAAAGATTGGTTCTAAATGAATGCATGAGTTCTCTAATTAGTTTTATTAAAATTTCTGGTGCAATGAGATGATAATGCGTCGAATTTTTTTGGAATCTGGTACACTGACATTAGAAACTGTAGTTGCAGCATGTATAGTGTGAAATTTGGGAGGCTGCCTAATTGTGAAATGCATATGTTTTTAGCCTGGTTTTCTGGGTGTTGTTTGACGTTTGCTTTGTCTGATCTTACATGAAAGGGGTTTTATTGGACTGATTATTATATGTTTGGTTCTGTAAAGTAATGAGTTGTGCAAATAAGAAGTTAAAAGTTAAAATATCATGGTAAAATGTGTTTTTGTAGTACTCATCTTCTGTCTATCTATTAGTATTTTTTTTTCATTTTTCATTTCTGCTCTATATGTCATCAGTCTACCATATCTTTTGGTATGACTTTCGTTAATGGTAACCTGCCTGTTGGTTTTTGATTTGACTAGACTTGCATCATCGTGAAAGTGTTAAAGCACTTACTGAGATTTACATGAGTCTTGGTATTAGGAAACCTTTTACATATTGTCTGGCTTTCCTTCTTTTTTCTTATAACTAGCTTGGTACATATGATAATCTTCCTCTTGATTGCAGCTTTCAGTGAGGAACTGTTTCATTAGGGGATCAGTGGTCAGATACGTTCAGCTACCTCCCGATGGAGTTGACGTTGACCTGCTTCATGACGCCACAAGAAGAGAGGCTCGGGGTGGCTGAGTTCTATCTTCAATGTGCTTTTATGAACATCCATTTAGTGACTTCAGATGTAATTTTTTGGGGTGTTGGGGGTACTCAAACAAAGCCTAATTGACATTCTGGAGCCTGTATCCTTGTTCCTGCTTTAAGTTGGGAAGTTCCAGTATTGTCGTGATCAGATCAATCTGTTTCCGAGTCACATTTTTTGTACGTGAATGCAGCCATTCGCTTACATTATGGTAATTGTAATCGGATGACGTCCTCAAGGGTACTGGGAGTTGTCTCAGGACTTGCATACCAAGAGGAATATTAGTCATTCCAGAACTTATCTACAAATTTTTACTTAAAATAATGTGATATTCATAGTATCTTGAATTAAAATGTAAAACAATGAGACGTTCACAGTTTATGTTTCAATTAAAGTTATAAAAAATGGTTAATAATATTAATTTTTAGGGGATTATTAATTTTTTTATATTTATTAACAATTTATTTTATTTTGGTTTGAAAGTTACCGCATGGTAGGTCTAAAGCTCACAATATTAAGTGAAATTTACTTGACAACTTTGATATATATTTTTTTCTTAAGAATATTAATTTTTTATTGTAAAATTATGTGAATAGAATTTACAAACCTCAGTGTGGTTCAACTCTTTTTGGTTTTCTTAAATATGAATATAGTTCTTGTAATTATATTAAATAAGTTCCCATTTTCAATTAAAATAACTGAAATATATATTTTTTCTTATGGATTAAGTATCCGTATATTATTAAGGTCAAATTTTAATAGTATATGAATTATTGGGAGGGATTTTCATGAATCAATCATTGTGTGGTTCTGTGATGCTCCCTTGAGCAAATTAATTTAAGTTTAAATGCCATGGTAAAATGTGATTTTGAAAAACTAATCATCCCTCCATCTATTTGTACATATTTTCCCTCCTTTTTCTTCTCCCTGCATATGTTTTAGATCACGTGCGAAGTGCTTAAATATCCTGATTGAAAATATTGCATCTTGGGGATATTAAAGATTGCCGAGAGCCTATTATGTCTATCTGCAGTATGGTTTTCTTTATTGATAAAACTGCCTGTTGTTTTTTTGACGCAACTAGATTTGTGTTATTTGAGAAGTGTTAACTTTGACCTTTGAATGAACTTCATATTATGTAATTTCCTCATCCACACCCCTTGCCTTCTTTTTTTTCCTTTCTCTTTTTCGAATAACCTGCTGGGTACATTCGATGATCTTTCTACGTGATTGCAGCTTTCGGTGAGGAGCTGTTTCATCAGAGGATCAGGGGTTAGATATGTGCTACTACCTTCCGAAGGAGTTTATATTGACCTGCTTCATGATACCACGAGAAGCGAAGCTCGGGAAGGCTAAAGTTAATTGTCCAATCTTCCATGTACTTTTGTCCAAAAGTATGAAACTATTGTTACTATGATGCATTGTTTATATGAAGCTTGATCAGAATCACACGAGGTGAAGAGGAGATCACGTCTTACAATGGTTCCCCGATTTTTTAATAAGGAAACGTATATTTCTAAGTACTTAATGATCCTGTTTGAATGTTAACGGCTTGGTTGATTTAAGTCCTGTTTAGAATCATCAAATATAACAGTTCGTCTTTAAAATCTTCACATTAAGTTATGAGATTTCTTTCAGGATTTACATTCCTCAAAAATCTAATTAGATTTGCCATCTTCCATTTCTTTCCATACGTGTGTTAATAATTCGATCATACTTTCCAGTATTCTGAACATGCATTATTATTTTTATAAACAGAAACTTGCAAACAACTAGGATCAAACTTCACCTTCTATATAACCTATATATTTTTGACATATACAAAGTGTATTGCCAAGGGTGGTCTGGTGGTGGGGGTTGGTCATGTAGACCTCAAGGTCCTATATTCAATTTCCACGAGTGCTGATATATTTAGAATCAAGGTGGAAAATATTGTGTAGTGATCCAAAATGCACAGCAAGTTGAGTAGAAGATTCTGAAGCAATTTGGTAGGAGCTAAAGCAACTTGGAAGGGGCAGAAGCAACTTGACTAGAGTTAGGTAATTCTGTTAGTTGAGTTGGCAAGTGAGGAGCTGGAGCTGATCCTGGAGCTGGTGCTGGAGATTCTTTCTGTTAATGTCAGTTACCAAGATTTGTAAAGGGTGATAGTGCTGTGATCAAACCGAAAATGATAGCAGCTTGAGTGTATAAAAAGTTGTCATTCTCGGATGGTAAAAAGAACTGGTCATTGTGTTAACATTTCTTGAAAATCTTGATGAATAAAAGTTTCTGTTTCTTCTGAATTCTTTTTTTGTTATGAGAATAATATTCTTCTTAGAGTATTCTTCCTCGGTTTTAGTTTTTCATAATTCAGTTGTGCATTGTCTGGTTTCAATCGTGAACTTGCTGGTGTGTTTGTGGAGCAGAATTCTGGAAGAAGAAGCCAAGAGGAAGAATGCCAAAATAGAGGCTAAGAAGAATGCCAGAAAAAGAATTCGATGGTCTGATTTTCTGGCATTCTTCTTAGCCTCTATTTTGGCATTCTTCCTCCAGCTTCTTCTTCTTCACACTTGGTAAAGGAACGTTGTTTCTCACATTCAATTCCGACTTACTTGCCAGAATTTGCCATATTTTCCTTCATCATCTCTAACTTAGGCATCGGAGTTTTTTCGTCTGGAACCCCTCCTAGCGTGACTCCGAAGGTGTTATTATCTTACAGGGGCTTTGAGGTGAAGTCCTGCATATGAGGATCCGGCCATCAACTTTCTCCAGTGTGGATCCGGTAACGCTACAGTCACATTCATATTCACACCTTAACAACTGGAACCGTCTGTGGGAATCTAACAAAAAACCATTGAAGTATCACTTGGTGAGGGAAGAAAAGAGAAAAGGTGGTCTCGAAGCCTTGACGAAGTCAGATGGCAGAACGAATACAGGGAAACGAAGGTTCCAGTTCTAGCAAAAGCACTGCCCGAGGAGGAGGGAGAACCCCGCTGATGTAGAAAGGACCCTGGCCTGGGAGTGAACACACAGATAGGATCCTGGCTAGCAGGGATGAAGCATTGAAAAGGGAGTTCCTGAAGATCAGACAAAACTGGTCAGGGAACTATTCGGCCCAGGGGAGGGAAGAATGTCATTCTCCCCTGAGGAGCAAGAAGGCCAAATTCCTCGGAATAGTCGTGTAGAGAAAATTCGGAGGTCCGAAGATATGTATGGTTACGCATCCAAACCCAGGTTGACAACCTTGCAAAAGGGAAAAGCTAAAGCAACAGAGAAGTCACTGGATGAACCCCGAGCGCCTCAGGAAGTTAACGCTCCCTTCAAAATTTATGAAAGGCGGGAGCAGAGAAGAAATAATGGTGACAGGCATTGCCCGAGGATGAGCAAACTGAGAGTGGGGCCCAGCTTGGCCTTTACTGACATGAGGTTTGACCTCAACGAGAAATATGCCCGAGAAAGGGAAGCTGTAACAACCATCAATAGGAGGGAGATGGAGGAATGCATGAGAAAAATGTTACGGACAATAGGAGCATAAAATATTTCTTCTCTGGGAGAGAACCCGGGGATAGAAGAAGCCCCTGTCTCCACCTTCACATCCTCCTTCTCGAAAATTTTTTTGGCATTACGTCTTTTTAAAAAATTCAAAATGCCTCAGCTAACTGCTTACTCTAGGAAGACTGATCCCTCCTTGCACCTAAACATGTTTAGGGAGATGATGTCGGTTCAGGGCTTGACTGAACTACAAATGTGCCAACTATTCTCTCTGACTCTAGAAGGACCAGCCAGACGCTGGTATAAGAGCCTGCCACCCCTCAGCATCCGCATCTTCAATCAACTAACGACCATCTTCAAAAATAAGTTTAAGGGGATGATGGACACCCGCCAAAACTTGAGCAATCTACTGACCATACACCAGGGTCCTATAGAGACATTGGAAAACTTTGTCAAAAGATATCATGAAAAGGTAATAGGTTTAGGTGCCTATTACCACCTCTAGCATTATAAGGATTGAAAAAAGGCCTTTGGGTGGAGAGGGTCTGGTATGCTATCCATCGACAAGCAATAATCACATATGAGGTGGCTCAAAATGAGCTGCTCGTAAAAATTAAAATACAGGGAAAAATGCTTTTAAGACCAAAGGAAGAGACTCGAGCGACCCCAAACAACGGGAGAAAGCCTCCGCACAACGATTGACAAAAAGGTAAGGAAAATCTTCACAAAAACTCCAGTTATGGCAGGAGGGATGTAGACGGGACTGACAAAAATCAGGAAAATTATTTCTCCAAGCCACGCAAGGACAAAAGACCCCGAGACTCTCTACAGTAAGGAATCCTCCCAGGAGAATAGAGCAAATAGTTACCCAGGAATTCATGCCCTTAAGAGCTCCCCTGTCAAAAATTTATAAGCATGCAACGAATGGGAGACTCTTGGCACCACACGCTCAAAATATGAAGGTAAAAGTGCCCAAGAAAAACAAGGGCCGATTCTGCAAATTCCACAAAGAGGAGGTAACCACACAACTGATCAACGTGAGAATCTACGAAATCAGATTAAGGTGTTAGTTAAAAACAACTACCTCACTAATTATGCTGTGGATTTTCCACATACTCCCTCAAGAGCTAGTCAACATCGAAAAAATGAAGATGATCAGAAACTAGACCGCATCATGGTCATCTCAGGGGGATTTCTAGGTATCCTCTGAGAGCTTCCTGAGTATTAATTGGGAAGGCCCTCACTAAGTGATTCGAAAAGTCATACCCAACAAGTACAAGTTAACCGAATCAATGGAAATAGGGGATGCAAAAAAAGTATTGTCCCTGAGAGAGCCTATTCTCATGTTGGCCTACTTGTAACATTCATCTGTATTTTCTCTTGTGTGAATAAAATAGAATGTTTGAATCTTTCTTAGCATCTCCCAAAATCTTTGTTACCTCAATATTCTCCTTCTAGTATTAAGGTTGGTCATGAGCCTTAAAATCCCTTAACATTAGTCGAATTAAAAATCCTGTCCACCCCAGGTTCATATAAATCCTTATTCTAAGTCAGGCATCATGAGAGTTTAAGACCTAGTTTGTGATTAAGGTGCGGTAAGCCTTGGTCGTGTTAGGTCTCTTTAAAATCCTGTCCATCCCAGGTTTATATAAATCTTTAGTTCAAGTCGAGCATCCTGAGAGTCTAAGACCTAGTTTGTTATTAGAACGCGATAAACCCTGATCGTGTCAGGTCTCTTAAAAATCCTATCTATCCCAGGTTCATATAAATCCTTAGTTCAAGTCAGGCATCCTGAGAGGTTAAGACCTGGTTTGTGATTAAAGCGTGGTAAGCCCTGGTAGTGTCAGGTCTCCTAAAAATCCTGTCCATCCTAGGTTCCCATAAATCCTTAGTCCAAGTCAGGCATCCTGAGAGTCTAAGACCTGGTTTATGATTAAGGCATGGTAAACCCTGGTCATGTCAGGTCTTCTTAAAATTCTGTCTATCCTAGGTTCGCAAAAATCTTTAGTCCAAGTCAGGCATTCTAAGAGTCTAAGACCTAATATATGATTAAGGCGCGGTAAACCCTGGTCATGTCAGGTCTCCTGAAAATCCTGTCCATACCAGGTTTGCATAAATCCTTAGTCCCAATCAGGCATCTTGAGAGTCCCAATCAGTGAGTTGAGCTGGCACCTCCTCTAATTTTCTCCTTTATTCCTTGGAGGACTATTGCAATTTCTTGTGCGCCTCCCCTAGAACTGGAGCTCCTCTGCCAGGAAGTTTGTCCTATCATTCACCCTCACAAGGTCTGACAGGACTATTGGGTATTGCTCCTTCAGGCGATCCTCCTCCTCCTTCAGGGTCCAGTACAGCTCAATCAGCTTATTATACTGACTAGTGACCTTTCGCCTGACCCTTTCAATGAGGTAGTTCTCGGCCTTCAGGGCTTGAGACTAAGTCTCAGTGGCCGACAGCTTCCCCTGTATTTTTTTTTCTCATTCAACCACTGAGTTCTCTCCCCCTCCAAGGTAGAAATCCTGACCGTCAACCCCTCTCTCTTCCTGACGACCTTCTCCTAGGTAGCCATGATCATATCTTGGGCCTCTTCTCAAACTTCTTCACAGTATCGAATGCCTGATTCCTAACAACAAGGGCATTCCTAAAGTCATCAATGAAGAGGTCTAGCATATAAGTATTCTGGATCAAGAAAAGATACAAGATTGGTCAGTATCTCCAAAAGAAAGAAAAGTTACCAAGATTCAAGGAGAGAAAGACTTACCCAGTGCAAGACGATGTTCAGCCAATTGAGAGCCTCTTTCAAAGGAATGCCTACCATATCCTCGCCTCTCTTGAACGAGATTACCTCTCCGGCGAAATTCGTCAGGAGGAGAAGGTACCCAAAATTCTGCCTTTTATTCTCGAGGAGATCCTTTACAAAAATCCCGTCCATATCCCTGGCACTTTCTTTGGTGGCTGGGAATGCGTCCTCTATCACAAAAGAGGGGGGGTTTCTCGCCCTTGACCAACCCCTGAGCCCACCAATTGGCTACCTGAAACCTCTGTTAGGTCGATTTGCTTTTGTTGGCCCTGACTTGAGGCCTCCTGCATTTTTTGTCCCAGGACTTGAGGGACTATTGCGCCCTCCACACAGTCTGCAATCCTTTTTGGCTGACTGTTAAATGAACGGAGCAGAAGATCCACTTTCTTCTTCTTCCACGCCTCAGCCTGACTTTTGTCAATGGGTCTTTTCCCCTTGTCCTTAGCCAGAGCCAGATCAATTCTTTGAGGTCTTTAGCCAGAGACGGATCAATTCTTTGAGGATGCTTCTCTGGTTCCTCCCTTCTTAAAGGAGTTTCCTTTCTCTTTAAGACAGATGACCTTCTTTCCTCCCTCCTTTTTGAGAGTTTTCTTGGGATTCCCCTTTATCGGCCCCTTTTCTTTATAACCTGGGGCCTTTGCCCTCAGGTCAGCGGCCCTGGAAGTTTTCAGGGCTCCCTTGCTGAGCATACTCCTCAAGACATCGCTGGACCTCCTTTTGCCTATAAGAGTCTTTTCGGTCCTCGCCTCTATACCAAGAAAGACATGGTTAGCCGCCAAATTAAAAGGGTAAAGAGTCAGTAACAAAAAGCGATTTAAGGGCGCCCTACCTTTACTCTTCTGAACCCTCAGTTTAGAGAGCTCGCTTCTGGACATCGCCTGAGATGTCAACCCTGAGATTATCATATTGTTTGCATTTAGCACTTGCTTCACATCCATAATGAGAAGCCCCAGGAGTTTGTTTGCAACACCCATCGGGATATCTACCTGATCCCTCCCTGCAATTGCAATAGAGAGCCTATCAGTGTCAGTATAGCTCCCTCCCCAGTAAAAGGGCAAAAGTATTTGTCGCATATGTACCGAACTCTTGTAAGGAGGGAGGAAGGGAGCAGGAAGAAGGCTCGGTACAATCTTCGCTGATGATGAACCAGCGTTCTTTCCAGTCCTTGTTATAGGAAGGAGTGCCCTTCACTCTGAACTGGAACCCTTCATGAACTTGGAGGAAGTACCACCCGGAGTACTGGCTGATATTCCTCCTAAAGGAATACAAGTGTAGTACTTCGTCTGGAGTCGGGACGGGACTCTCTTTAAGGAAACTCAGCACGTACAACTCGCTCAGGATCCTCCAGCTGTTCAGAGTAAGCTGGTAGGGAAGGACCCCAAAGGCTTCAAAGAGTCTGACGAAATAATTCTGTAGGGGAAGGCGAGCCCCTATTAGCAAATACTCTTCATTAAACATCATTTTCCTTGGTGCTAGGTCACTTGGGACCTCGTTCCCGAATGATATCCTTAGTTGTACGCTGTTAGGGATATCAAAAGCCTTCTTATATGCCAGCAGGTGCGCCTAAGTCACTATCGAGATGAGCAGTTCACTTTATTCAGCCCCCTGGCCCGAGCCTGTTTCAAGGCGTCCATTCCATTTTCGCCTGATTCTTGGGTCCTAAGAGGGTCCCCGACATTTTCTAGATTGCTATTGGTGGTGTCAAAGGGTTTGCTTTTATCCATCATTTTTCTGACCACAGGAAAACCTAAAAATGCGTAAAGGTCCAATAACTCCTAGAAACCAAAAAAGATTCCGAACCCTTTACCTTTTCAGCAGAAATGATGAATCTACCAGCAACACACGAAGAAAAACTCGAACCCAGGTACCTGCAAACAAACAAAGAAAATAGAGGACAAGGGAGTAGAAGCTGAAATCGAACTAGGAGCACGAGAAGCAGAAACAGAAAGAGAGTAAGAAAATACCAAGGATAGAGCAAAGTTTTTGTAGAAGGCAAAAAAGTAAAAGCGACAGTTGAGGAAGGGGGTATTTATAGTAAGGAAAGATCAATCTCCACCGTTAATCTGAGTGGACAGGGGATAGCCACGTGCCCAAGCTCCATCAATGTTTTTGCGACTTAAAGAACGATTGAGTACCAGTCATCAAGATTCTAACACGTGGCCCATTCATAGCCAAGTATTCAAATTTTTTGAAGTAGCGCTGTAAGCTCAGGGACAGCTGTGTGACACGACTCATGTCATGTAGCATTTAATAAAAAAGAGTTAAGGGTCTTGAGAAAAGAAACATCACCAGGCAACTAACAACTCCGTCAAGTAGGATTTTCAACTACAAAGTAACTCCTGAAGCACTTTAACTGTCTCAGTGGTTATTCCCTTACAGCTAAAAGTTCACCTCAAGACCAGTGAAGTCCTCCCCCCTAGGAGCCAGGTTGAAGTCAAATTTTTTCAGTCATGAATTTCTGGTGTGCGCTTTGCAAGTCTTACACCAAAAACTAGGGGCCTTGAATGTTGGGAAAAAATATGCGAGTAACATGTGGGATCTCGTCAGAGAGAAACGTGGCACCTCCATCCCAGGTATTTTAACCCCTCAGGAGAACCCGGTCTCAGGTCCTAAGAAGTCAACCTTCCTAGGAGAATTCGGTCTCAGGTCATAGAGAGTCACCCTCTCGGGCAAATTTGTCTTAGGTCCTACAGAGTCACCCTCTCAAGCGAACACGTACCCCCCAGGAGGCATCCGATGGTCCTCAAGTGGTTTTTCTCAAGATTCAAAAATGCGCCATAGTCCTTAGGCAAGAAGCAGTCAAAACCCCTCAGGCAGGTAGCAGCCGAAGCCCCTTACGAAGTACGAGTCATCCCAGGATGGACTTATCTATTCCCAAAAAGTGTAGGATCAACCTTAAAACTATAGCAGCCTCTTAGGGAAAACGATTCCGCTTCACTAGCATGCATGTAGTCCCGATCAGAAAACCCCCAGCCACGTGCCCACATTATGAAAAATGGGAATGATCGCTGACACAGCAGACCTTATGAAGGGAGTAGATGCCCTTTCCTAGGAGCTACCTATCCCATCCTCCATCCATTTTCAGACAATATGACAGTAGCAGACCTGAAATTTACAAAAATGTCAGTTAAACATTAATGGAATGAGGCTACACACTATCTAAAGACGCAAGAGTCCTATCATTCCCATTCTCCGATGCCTAGTCACCATCACCATGGCACTATAAAAGGGTCCTCTAATGAAAGAAATGGATCACTCTTTCTTTGATATCTTTTCTGAGATTGGAATCTCTCCATTTCGACATTCTCTCTCCGGCTTCTCCTCCTTCCTAATTAGTAAAGGACCTTCGTCTCTCATATTTAACTCCAGTTGTCTTACCGAAATTCACCATATTTTTCTTCACTATATCTGATTTAGACATCGGAGTTTTTCCATCGGGAACTTCTTCTGGCGTTATTCCTAGCGTATTATTGTATTACAAGGATTTAGAGGTGAGGCTCTACAAGTGAGGATCCGCCCATCAACTCTCTTTGGCGAGGATCCAATGATACAACAACCATATTTATATTCACACCTTAATAATATTATTTAAAATATTAGGATTTATTGAAATTTCAGTTTTATTTAAATGTAAAAGTTAAAAAATATATATATCACCAACATCATTATGTCATTTGAGAGTCAATATGATAGGATCATCAAATTTGAGAAAGTACTTAACATGATTGATTTTTTCATTCAACTCAAATTTAACATCATTTGATTATTGT
>JAVXUL010000001.1:19764789-19792106 GCA_035590515.1 Trichilia minutiflora
ATGAAATAAAATAAAGGAAGCAGCTAATGTATGTAAATAAAGAACCATTTCTTTTATTAATAAATATAAGGTTTATATAAGATCAAAAGCCCTGAAACCGACAACACGAATGGTTTCTAGGGCATATACACTAACAACCTTAAGACCTGTGTATGCTTATGCTAACTGGGATGGTGCAGTGTATGAAGATTTTTTTAATCTATGTGACAGTTTAATCTCGAAAATGGAAAAAAATATATGATAGTTTCATATGGAGTGCCATGAATTCTGAAGACAAAGACACTTTTGTTGAATTTTGAACTGCATATAGCTTAAAGATTAGTTCTAAATAAATGCATAGTTCTCTAATTAGTTTTTTGAAAAAATTATTTTCTGATGCAATGAGATGAAAACGTGTGGATTTTTTTTTTTAATCTGATACACTGACATTAGAAACTGTAGTTGCAGAGTGTATATAGTGAAATGGAGTAGCCTATTGAGAAATGCTTATGTTTTTAGCCTGCTTTCTGGGTGTTATTTAACATTTGCTTTGCCTGACGTCAGAGGGGCTTTGTTGGACGGATTATTATGTGTGGTTCTGTAAAGTTAGGAGTTGTACAAATAAGAAGTTAAAAGTTAAAATATCATGGCAAAATGTGTTTTTGCAGAATCTTCTGTCTATCTATTAATACTTTTTTCACTTTCCATTTCCCTTCCATATGTCATTAGTCTATCATGTCTTTCAGTATGATTTTCATTATCGATAACCTGGCTGTTGGTTTTTGATTTGACTAGACTTACATGCTTGTGAAAGTTTTATGCACTTTTCGAGATTTAAATAGGTGTTTGTATTAGGAAACGTTTTACATTTCACCCTCTGGCTTTCTTTTTTCTTGTAACTAGCTTGGTACATGATAATCTTCCGCTTGACTGCAGCTTTCAGTGAGGAACTGTTTCATCAGGGGATCAGTGGTTAGATATGTTCAGCTACCTCCTGATGGAGTTGATGTTGACCTGCTTCATGACGCCACCAGAAGAGAGGCTCGCGGTGGCTGAGTTCTGTTTTCAATTTACTTTTATGGACATCGGTTTAGTGACTTAAGATGTAATTTTTTGGGGGGTTGGGGTTGCTTAAACAAAGCCTAATTGACATTCTGAAGGCTGTATACTTGTTCCTGCTTTTAACTTGGAAAGTCCTAGTATTGATGGTATGTGTTATCAGATTAATCTGTTTCTGAGTCACTTCTTTTAGACGTGAATGCAACCATTATCACTTACATTATGGTAATTGTAATTGTTATTGTATGAGATCTTCAAGAGTATTGAGTTGTCTCAGGACTTGCATACCGAGAAGAATATTAATCATTCCAAAAATTATTTGTAAATTTTTATCGAAAATAATGTGATATTCATAGTATCTAGGTTTCAAGTTAAAAAAAATGGTTAATAATATTAATTTTTAGTAAGATTAATATTTTTTTATATTAATATTTGACATTTTGTTTTATACCGTCTGGGTTTAAAAGTCACCACATTGTAGGTCTTGTAAATATAATTTAGAAACTTAACTCTTTTTTTCTTTCTTAAATATGAATATGGCTTAATTAATTATACTAAATAAGTGGTTATTTTCAACTAGAGAAACTGAAATATATTTTTTCTTATGGATTGAGTATCCTTATATCATTAAGGTCAAATTTTAATATTATTTGAATTATAGGGAGGGATTTTCATGAATCAATCATTGTGTGGTTCTGTGATGCATTACTCACTTGCAGATTAAATTTCAGTTTCAATGCCTTGGTCAAATGTGATTTTGCAAAGTGCTTAAATATCCTGATGAAAATACTGCATCAGGGGAATATTAAAGACTGTCTGCCCACTGCCGATAGCTTATTATGTCCATCTGCAGTATGGTTTTCTTTATTGAAAAACCTGCCTGTTGTTTTTTTGTCCCAACTAGTTTCGTCATTTTGAAAGATGATGCAATCACTTCATATTATGTAATTTCCTCACCCACACCCGACTGCAACTTTTGTTGAGGAGCTGTCTCATCAGAGGATCAATACCTCCTGAAGGAGCTTATCTTTACCTTCTTCGTGATAGCACAGGAAGAGGAGCTCGGGAGGGCCAAAGTTAATTGTCTAAATCTTCAATGTACTTGTGTTCAGCATTATTTATTTGAAGCTTGATCAGAATCACCTGAGGTGAAGAAGAGATCATGTATTACAACGGTTACCCAATTTTCGAATAAGAAAACATATTAGTCTATGTATTGAATGATCTTGTTTGAAGGTTAACTGCTTAATTGATTCAAGTCCTGTTTACAATCATCAAATATTTAAGAGTTGATCTTTACAATCTTTACATTAAGTTCTGAGATTTCTCTCAGGATTTACATTCGTCAAAAATCTAATTAGATTATACCTTCTTGCCATCTTCTATTTCTTTCCATATGGGTGTTCATAATTCGACCTTACTTTCCAGTATTTTGATTATGTATTATTGTTAATAAATGTAAACTTGCAAACAACTAGGATCAAACTTTACCTTCTATACGACCTTACCTATACATTTTTGGCACATACAAAGCGCAATGATATTTGCTAATGATATTCTGTGATACATTCTTGGACAGCAATTCATATTCTTTTATATTTGACAATACGTATTTGACTTATTTATCACATTCACTTCAACACATAAATCTGTCGTCGCCATTCAAAGAAGAGTTACCTTCGTCATTTTCTATATCCCATCAACAATTTGAGTCTTCGCCAAGCATCACCAAGCCCCAATGGCAGTACACCTACTCAGGTATTGTATGTTTCTCGTGCTTTATCTTTTTCTTTTCCCCTGATTTTACGTTTTCTCTCTTGTTTTATAAATGCGAAATGCTTCTGGACTATGTACATGCAGATTTGTGTCCTGAAAGTAGATATCCAGCATTGTCAAACATGCCCTGAGAAAGTGAATATGATGTCGCAGAAAATCAAAGGTAATATAAATTTACTTGTACCCCTTTTTTCAAGTGTAATTGGAAAATAGAAGAGGAAAAAGAGTATCATGTTTAATGGTTTCTTTTCTATTTACAATCTGTTATTTGTGTTATAATATAGGAGTTCATGATATCTACGTAAATACAAAGGAAGGATTGGTAATAGTTGCCGGTTTCTTAGATCCGGCTTTCCTCTTGAAGACAATGGAAAATGTTGGCATAGTGGCAGAGCTTTTGGCCCATGAAAAAGATCCTATACAAGCCGAAAAGAAACTAGACCACTATTTGCAGATATGTCATGGCCAAAGTGGAAGCCCCTCCAATTCCGACGACAAGAAAAGAAGGATTAAAGATCATCAACCTGATCATGGCTACAATGATGCTATTTACATGGTTCATCATCATGTACCACAATGGCCTAATAGCATATCTTGGCATTACCCAAATCGTAGCATGACAAGAGTATTTCCAGGACCAATATTACCATTCGCAAGGCTAAACTATGCGGATCCGAATGATCATCCAATGATTTATAACAGGCAACCTTCACCTCCTTGGTATATTAACAGGACGAGGCCACCGCTGCTGTATTCATATGGCATCCACGACTACGAGCAGCGGGAACAGGACTTTGGCAATGCTTTCCACCACATACTCAGTGATGAAAATGTTGGGGCTTGCGGTATAATGTGAGCTTAATTACTTGATATTAGGTTCTGTTCCTATGTTTAATATATCATTGACAATCTATCCGTTGCAGTGTGAGGATACCAAAAACTACAGTTACAGGATTTATTTGTTCACTTGACATAGTCAAAATTATGTTAGGGATTGAGCCATTTTGATGTTGACTATAAGTGAATAGGTGATTGATAAACGTTTAATGTTTACTAAGAATATGATTTGATATTTGGTGCATCTTTAATAAATCTTTAATTTCACTCTACTGTGCTTGTTTTCTTCATCTCCTTGAGGGTTGAGCAACAGAGTTACAGATGAGCCAAATTAAAAAAAAAAAAAGTTTCTTTTTAAAAATAAAAGCATAAAATCAAATCCAACCGATTTGAATTTAGATGGTAATTTAATGAAAAATCAGTTTGTAATTTAAATTTTAAAATTGCTTTTGTAAAGGTTTGGTATTAGAAATTGATAAACAAGTAGTGTGCTTGCATTCTTCTTCTCCTTCTTCTTCTTCTTCTTTTTCAAAGAAATAAAATTTCCCTTTTATTCTACGATTGCCCCCAGTTCAAGTGAAAGACAGGTTGGTTGGTTTACTTTCTGTCGGTGCCTTTGTAAATTACGAATGCAAAGAGTGAGGAGTGTTTAACAGTACTACTTATAAACCCTAGTAATGCCAATGCTCCAGTCTTGTCTTTTGGCCGTTTTTGGATTATGAGTTGTGTTCGTTAAATGTCGCATTCAATACTTAGACACAAAGAAAATTTCCCGCCTTTGTTAGCTCGTCTCGCTGGTCTGGTGTATGAGATGCCGACTGAACCAGACCATCACAAAAACCATACCACAAGCACGAGGTCCCTCTATCTCTTTCTTCCCCCGTTTTTTTTTTTTTTTTTTCATAATTATTTTGTCAAGCATCTCTTAACAAGGCCGCGTTCTAGAGCGCGTACTTCATTGTGCTTCGATTTAATCAGCTAAACCTGGAACTACTTCCTCTTGTCTGATTTCTAATTGCCCAGTGAACGGTATGATTGGAATGGGAGATATTAGGCAGTCAGAACTGAACTTTCTTACAATCATGTGCAATTGCCTTAGACAGAGAATAGGATAGCTAAAAAGTAGCGTATTGAAATAATAAAAGAAAAGGGAAATTGCCTACTTCTTACATTTACTTCAGTAGTAAATTGTTGGAGACTATATAGCTGCTGGATTGCTGCTTTTTGGGCGTTTGGGCCCGATTAATTATTGCTTCCTCCACACCTCATAAATGAATATGCTTCCCAGTTCCCAGTAGTGCCCACACCTAAGAAACTAGCTATTCCTTGTTTTCACTTAAGTGGGATAGCTCTCTTGTTATGGTGATGCATAATTGATTAATTTGAGCATAGAGGTTGTTTCTGTTTGCTCGTATGATGTTGAATTTGCATTTCTTGCACTGCAAAGATATTTTTTGACTTCTGTGTTTATTTATATATAGGCACAAATGCCCTGCATGCTACAGACAATTTAAGAGAAAGGACCATCTTGTTTACCGTATGAAGATGTCATGTCACTCAGTTCATCAACCAAAATGTGCTGTTTATCGAAAGCGCCGTAAATCTTTTGAGTCTGCAACAACATCTTACTGGTAAAATGTACTTTGCACATTTACTCTGATTGATCTACCCATGGATTCCTCAGTTTGATTTTCTTTCCTCCTTTGGTATGGGCCCATTAGCCAAAGCAAAATTTTCAAGGATTTTCTCTGAACAAGGTTGCAGTCTTTGTATGAAAAATTTTTATGATCCCAATTCTCTGACCAAACATAAAGAAGCATGTTCCCTTTCTGCACCTGCTCCCCTTGTAAGTTCCTTGGTGAATCTTTTTATGCATCTCATGCAGAATCTGAGAAGCTTCTCATTTGATAGTGTTTTTAAACATTTTAAAGATCAATGACATGTAATTAATTTCTAGACAATCAATGAAATCTATGCCTTTTGTTGCAGGGGACATCAATACCTCATGCAGAATCTCCAATGAAAATTTCATGCTTTGTTGATAAAATTGGAATTGGCAAAGCAGTTGCCATTGACTGTGAAATGGTAGGTGGTGGAAGTGACGGATCACTTGATGTTTGTGCTAGGATCTGCCTTGTTGACGAAGACAAGAATGTCATTTTCCATGCATATGTGCAACCACATACTCCTGTCGCCAATTACAGGTACTTCCCTGCTCTCTCTGTCTTTGGTTTCTCCAAAACAATCATTGTGCATGAATCTGCTCATCAATCATGTATCTCCAATGACTTTCAGATTTGAAGTAACCGGGTTAACCGAAGAGCATCTAAAAGATGCCATTCCACTAAATGAAGCGTGAGATAAGATTTTGGAAATTTTGTACAATGGAGAGTCTATTGGGAGGCTACGATTGGATGGTGGAAAGGATAGACTTCTTGTGGGTCATTATTTAGAGCATGATTTGAATTGCTTGAGAATGAATTATCCTGATCACATGCGAAGGTATAGTAAATGCATTCAGGTTTGAGGCTCGGATATAATGAATTAAGTCCATTTAAACGTCTTTCTTTTGAAAATATAGACCAAAAAATGGTTGCATTTTTCTGTTGAACCGCATATTGTCTAGTTGTGGACCAAGCTCGTCCATACAGCTTGAATTAACTTACTTAACATTTGGGTTAAGCATATCAAAACACCTTCGCAGTTTGCTGGATGCCAAACCTTACTTTTCATTTGGATTTGAAGATCCCTTGGCAAAAGTATTAGCTCTATATTCCAATTTGCATTTAAATTATGTCTGTCTTTTCTTCATATGATTTTAATACCCTTTCTTTTCTGTTAGGCACAGGTTCACCAAAGAAATCTATGAGAGGACATTAAATTGTTACTTCTTGTCATCACTCCATTTCACTTTCATGATGAAAAATATATATTACATTGATATACAATAGAAAAATAATATGGAAGTACCTCTTTTTTATCCGTATCGTAAGACATCATGAATGTATATTTGACCGGTGTACCACAGCGAGAATTGTTCTCTCCTGCATTGTACTCCTTTTTCCAGTTTTTCGTTGACTTTTGTTAGCAGGTTACTTTGCCATATTTAGATTTCGTTTCATTTCTTCTCCAGTTCAGGCTCCCTAAGCCAAAGTAGCACTCCGTATATTATGGTCAAAGTTTTGAGGAAGTTCTAAATAGTGTTACTTCTGACCATAGTTTGGCAGTTACAAAGAACTCTGAGCTAAATATTTTGTACAAGTTCTAAATAAATTTTATTAGTTTGGTTTCTACAGCTTAAGAAATGGATAATCTTTGACATGATTTTGATTTAGGATCTGGCATAAAGAAATGCTCAATTACTTGTATGCATATAGAACTAGATAGTTGTATCGTCCTTTGATGAAGACAACTCTGGTTAGTCACTCGCTGAAGTACCCCACCAGAACACATTTAGGACAAGTTACTTATTTTTAAATTTTAATATCCATACTGATTACTTATTCTACTTTACTCTTTTGTTTTGTCTTGTTTTATCCTGATGCTTCTTGTTCTTATGGGACCAGCTACTGATTGTACCTTGTTTTACTATGAGCGTTATGGAAGATCTTTTCCAAATTAAATTTGAATTATACAATGTGGAAGACAAAAATTTTGTCTCATTTGCCTGTTGTAGAATTTACTGTTACAATATTAAAAGTATACAAAGCTCCTGGATACTATTTATTGGTATACTGTCTTCTGTAAATTTGTAGTAGAAATAACCAGAGAAGCAATAATTAGTTGGGAAGGTCAAAGAAGACATTCAGTAATACCAAGGGAAAAGAAACTCTTGTGCGGAGGGTGTTTATTCCTGTGGATGAAATGCCTTTGATGCCTTCCAATAACATCTAAATATTGTTTGTAGAGTTTGATAGGGTCAAATACTACGATTATTCATTTTCAGGTTGTTAGGATCACTATGCAATCTGAATTAAGCATATGAAAATCACTATATATATTCACCAGGCCTTTGCTTTACAGGTATGATACCCAGTCTGGTGTGCACTATCCATAGGAAGACTCTGTAGCTGTCATGAGATTGTACAAGAGATTGCACGACCAAAATCATCAGGTGCAGGAAATTGGAAACCAGAACATTACTGGTGGTCTTGATTCTTATAAATTTGAGAAGATGAGCTCAAGTGAGCTATATGAGATCTCAAGATCCAACTACAGATGCTAGTGTCAGGATTCTAGGTGTTTGGGGAAAAAAGTGACCGTTACTAGTTGACAAAACTAGATCTTGACCACTTGGTTAGGAAAATTAGCTAGAGATCCTGACTGAGAATTGAGGTATACTGCTTTGCGACCATTTTTAGTTAGTAGAGATAAACGCTTTACCACGTCACCTCCTTAACAACGTCATCTTTCTTGCCATATGATCTGAGATTGAATTTGATCCAAATTTTATACTTCTAAGGCTCGAGCCTTGGCAACGTTACCAACCTTGATGACACTATACACTTTCTTTCAAGGCATAATCTTCAATAGTACCTAAGAGCGTACTTGGGCCTTGTCAACTATAAACCAATAATGTTAAAAAGAAGAGTAGTGTCAAGCATTGTGAGCTTGTCTCTTATCATTATTTGTGCAACACAACTATCTAACAAGCAACCCGTCGAGTGCAAGTTATCAAACAATTGATGCACAATTCAATGATTACTTGATAGTCAATAAACTTTATAGCATAAGCTATACCCTATAACAAGTTATCTATTCCCATTATCTGTAAAATCCATATGAAAAATCTTGAAAGATACGACAGTCACTTCTTAAAAAGAAAGTTGAGTTTAACGAGAAAGAATTAGTCTCTTTTCTTTTTAGCAACTGTTGTTCATCATTTTCTTCCCCTTTTATCTTATTTACCCAGTTAGCAATGCAAAAAAAGACCTTTTTAGCTCAATTTTTTTTGTTTTCTTTTCTTACTTGATATTGTCTTTAACACTTATTGATCGGAATTTTTTTACTGAAAAGTTAGCATTACTCTTAATTTTATTGTATTTGCAAGTTGTTGGGAACAGAAAATTATTTAATCGTTACTGTGCGATGCTCATAGTCAACTCAGGTGTGGCTTGACCAACACAATAGCTGTCCGATTTTGCGCATCAACAGTAGGCAACTTATGTAGCCTTAGCTTATGTTCTTCTCGTTCTTCATCATTCATGACTGATATGTTGATATGCTGTTATTAGTTTCGAATTAATGGCTTCATCTGTGCAGTGGTAGAAAGTTTTAGGTTGCATAACGTGCCCACCTTTTTAGCTATGTTGAGGTATGGTTGCCATGCTGAGGGGTTATGCACTTGCTTACTCTTTTGCTTGGGGTGTGGATTCGGAATCATGAGCATCAAAGAAGCGGCCAGTGGGTCCTGGGGCTCGCTTAGAATTTCCGGCGAGTGCCCTAGACAGGAAAATATCACTTGGTTATGATCATGCCACATGGCATGTATTAGATTCTCCTTTTCATCTAGAGATAAGAAAATGCTTAGTTAATACTTTTAAAATACAGGCATGTAAAGTTGTAACAGTATGTTATTAGGAAATGAGCTCCGATTTGGTTGGTTAATGATTTGATGATGGCTGTTGTTTAAAGACTCTGGTCAGAATTGCAAAGTTGATTTATGAAATACACTGCTCTTTAGTAATAATAATAATAATTTAAAAAAAAAAAATCATTCTATTGTACGGTCTTTTGTGCAACAATCTCGAGCAAAGGGCAATGTGAAACTGATTTCTACAACAGGGTGGGTTTAGGATTTGCGAGGAAGAGAAAGTAGCCAATGCCACCAGTTTTTTGTTAAGGGATAATTTGTGATGCAGAGCTGATGTTAGATTAGGATAAATGATGAAGCTGTTTTAGAAACTCATAAGAGGGAATAAAATATTCATAATCAAATAAATAAATAAATAAAATGCTGTTTTGATTATTTTTTTTAACAATATTATTTTATTATTATTATTTTTTAATAAATTCGTATAATATATTTGTGTATATATAATGAGGGTGGTGTGTAAAGGTGGCCAAAGATTAGAATTTTTTTTTTATATAAAGAAAATTCACACTCAGTCATCGCTGTCTAATCGAATATGAGATTAAGCACCCTATTTTTAAGAGGTACGTATCTACAGATTACACGATATTTATTTTTAGTAGTTAACGTATGTATAGAGACCATCTTACAGCAGTACCAAATATGAAAGAAAATCCTTGATCTCGATCTTAGCGCTTCAGTCACAATAAAATAACATCAATTATCGCCTAAGTTCAAACCATCAGTCGGTGTAAAGATTAGAAATTTGATAAGGGGAATTTGGTAATTTAATAATTTCATTGTATTTATACAAATATTACGTGAAAAAATAATAAATATTTTTATAATATTTTAAAATAATATTTTTTTATTAAAAGTTATTATAAATTTTTTTATTAAAATATTTATGATAAATATAATTATAAAGAAGTCATATTTTTTATTAAAGATAAATATATATATTTTTTATAATATAAATCTTTAATTTTTATTATATAAATTTTTAATTATTATCGTATAAATTTTTAAATTAGAATAATAAAAATTTTTAAAATTATTTTAAATATAATTTATAATTTTAACACTTTAATTTATAATATTTTATATTAAAAAAATTTATAAATTAAATTTAAAATATTTTATTTTATATTTTTATAATTTAAATTTATACAAATTTTATTTTATTTTTAAAAATTAAATAAAAATAATTTAAATATTTGAATTAACTTAAATATTTAATTTATAAAAATTTAATTTATTTTTAAAATTAAATAAAAATAATTTAAATATTTAGTTTATAAAAATTTTATTTTATTTTATTTTTATTTATATAAATATTTTGAATAAGTATTTTAATAATAAAAAATTAAAAATTATATAAATGTTTATCACAAAATTTTTTAATGAGAAATAAATTTTATTTTAAAAAACTACAGGATACTTGTCATCGTCCCAATGCTATATATGTATATGTCTGGATTGTGAATTGCATTAGATTGTATTACAGCTATTATTTTGGAGCGAATGAAAAGGAATCGGTCCTTCTCCTTTACTCTGGTCGGTAGGGTTCTGGGTTTGGGGTTTTTGCGTTTATCATTCTGATATAAAAATGGAGGCAAAAGTTTTCCCGCTTCCATGCGCACCTCTTCTGTCATCTCCATGCTTACCGCCAGCTAACGTTGACTTCCGTATCTCTTTTTTGAAGTCTGAAAAGCCTCCTGGTGTAGGTTAGTCTCTTACTCAATACACAATCTTTCACTAGAAATAAATAAAACTTGTAGCTTGCTTTCGCTATGCTTATTTCTGAAAAGGAAAATTTGTGGATATTATTGAATGAGCAGTTCTAAGGAGGTGCACCAACAAAGACGAGGTACTTTTAGAGGGTATGCCGCCGGAGTACTACGATGATGTAAGTGAATCTTCAAAAGCTTTTTTTTTTCTTTCTTTCTTTTTTTCTTCTGTTGCTGCGCTGATTTTATATTTATTTACTTTTGATCCTTGGGTAATTCGTTACTCGATAGGGTGATGGGTAATTTGTGGATTATCTAAACAGACCAAGTGAATCTTCAAAAGCTCGTTGTTTCCTTCTTGTTTACTTCCGTTTGCTACGCTGACTTTAAGATTATTTACTTTTGATTGTTGGGTATTCGCTACTCTGTACGGTGATATTTGTGTCTATGTAGTCTTAGAATCAGATAGGGTTTACTGCATTTGTGAGTGTTTTGTGCTGACAAGTAAATGCCTACATGGATTTCTGAAAACTAGTCCTTGGTTCCCGTTATTTTATAATAATGATACAATTGAACTACTAGCAAGATGCTGGAACGATTATTCCTCTGTAGTATAATGTAAATAAAAACTTGGTTGTTAACAGTTAAAAACTTTTGGAGTTTGGTTTGATTAATTTTGATTGGTCTCATTTGAAAGCATGATAAGTGATGTTCAGCACTTAGTACAAGAGTTTGGTTTCACTTGTTGCATTGTTTACAATGATGTGCTAGCTCAAGGACAGATTATTCTTTCGTGATTTTCTATTTAAAGAACTTTTGGTACTATAGTAATATCAAATTAATCTTCCAGTAATTTTCATGGTTCTAACTTCACTTGGCTAGGAATGGCAAGCTCGACAACGTGAAAAGACAAAGGAGTTGCAACGAAGACGTCGGGAGGAAGAGGAAGAAGAAGAAAGAAAGGTTGAAGAGTATCGTGAAATTGGCATGCGGTTGAAGGGATACCCAGAACAGGATGTCAGAAAAGCAAGAAGACTGGTTTCTAGCTTTATCAGAGCTGAAGAAGAGGTGGAAGAGGTAAAAGTCCAAACATGCTTAAATGTCTATTCTTTTTTTTCCCCCTTCCACATTAAGTCTTTAAGATGATGAAATGTTATGATCAGAACATGGTGCCCCCGAAATCCATGGAAGCCGTGGAGTACAGTGATAAGTTATTGCTTATCTGGCTGTTTGGAACCAATTGTTAAGTAATTGACATCAAAGGGTTGGTGTTAACCAAGCAAATATCAACCTGAGTTTCATGTTATAGATAAAGTTGTTCGTGGTTTGAACTTCCTAATTTGAGACAAATACATCCCTTAGATCATCGCATAGAAGTTCAGAAATATTTTCCTTAAGGGGATTATGAGATATACTGTCAAACTCTCTCTGTGTATGATAAGCTGAAAAATGTTGTTGGGCCTTTGCTGGATAGCTTAGTGAATTTGCTTTTGTGCCGCAATTTTCCTGCTACCTGTCATTTTGATTTGTAAAGCATACTTTTTTCTGCACATAGAAGTTGATGTCAAAATATCTCTGAAAATGGCTTACTCGAGGCTTAATTATTATCGTCTACATAATTTCAAATCTTATCTCTGAACACAATGTTTCATTGTCGTTCATCCTCCACTATTACCAACCCAGTTTTTTAAGTCTAGTTATGAATTGCTTGAATTATAGATAGGATGTAGGAGGGAATGCATTCAACTATAATCAATAGCACTAGATAGAAAATTAAAAAAAAAAAAAGAAAGGAATTTGATCCAGCTACCAATAGGCATGCAGTTGCATGTTTTTGTTTTGTTGATTTGAGGTATGAAATCATTTATGTTAGATAATTGATTTTATAACTTCTTTCTATGTAGAAAATTGAAGAAGCCGCTGAGAAAGGAGAACTCACCGAACTTGTTCTAATGGTTATATGGAATCGCCTTGATCTTGCTCGACGAGATGTAAGTTACAGTCCTATTATTTTAAATTAGTCGTAGAACCTTTGAATTTCTTGGTTCATTTCTCATTGCCTGATCCTTTTCCCAGATTCCTATTGCCTTATGAGGCGTAATTGATTATTGTTTCTGTCATTGCCTTTTAAAGGATGGCATTTTATGTTGAACTGTTGATGGTTTGATCATAATGTTCAGCATTGATACTTACTCTTTTCCTTATTGTTGACTATGGTTTCGAGGATGAATATATTTCTTAGAGATTTCATCAACAAAGGATTCTTTTGCTCACAAGCTTGATTAAATTGATTTGTGTCCTTGTATTTCATTTTCGGGATTCCATAATGAATTCATGGCACTGAATTTGATATCATACAAGAAACTGATGAACTGCTAAAAGGTAAAATATGGTGCCAAGTCTTTCAATAAGTAAAAGTGGGTAATATGATAATGATTAGGAGTTCCATGCTGATGAAGGGCATTTGGAGACTAAAATTTCCATATTATATAGAATATGAAACTTCTTTGAGAGGGATAGTACCATCTTCTTGAGGCAGTGATCTATATGAGATCAAGATATCCATCTCTGAGTGCTAGTTTTGATACATAACTGCATACATGCACCTGTACGTTCTAATAATGATACCCGTGTTATAATTTTTAAAATTTGGGACCTCCTCGCTGATTCATGTGCTAGCCTTTCACTCTAATTTAATTCATATGATTTTTATCTCCAGCCGAAAACTTTAGGTTTCTAAATCAATTTCCTAAATGTTATGATTTATACCACTTGCATTTTATTTTCTTGATTTACACAGTTGTCGCATTTTTCCAGGATGAAAAGGATGCTATAAGAAGTCTTGATTTGTTATACAGAAGGGTTGAGGTATGCACTACACCAAGTATACAAGTACCTGTGACAAATTTGTTACTTTCAATGCAGGGATTTGGCATTATGAAGTTAAAGATTTCTTTAAGTTTTGAAGCATTTCTGAAAAAAATTCAAAATGTTCTGTACTATGTGACTATTTTAATGCTTGACTTGTAAAGTTCCTCAGGTTTATTCCACTAGACTGGTCTAATGTTCAGTACTATATTCATTCTTTGTCGCATTTCCCGATAAAGGCCTTTGAGCTGAGGGATCATCTTTACATACTGAAGCAGTTTGGCTTGTCATTTTTTGCATATATCTGTGTTGATTGTGTTGGTGTCCATGCACTTTGCAATGTCTTCCTTCATTTATCAAAATTCATATTGATTGAAGCATAATAACTAATGTGTGTGGGTTACTCAAGCTGTGTTTGTTAAAATAAATACATTTAATAATTGCTATTTTAGTTTTCGGTACAAATTTGGAAGACTGGGTTAAATTTTTTGGGTTTTATTCTTTTAATCAAAATAATGAAAAATTGAAAAGAACGTCATTGACATTTGTTAAATTTCATCAAGTTATACAAATTGTTCCAGTCACCATCTGTTTAAGGATGATTCCAGCCTGGCACATACTGCACATGAAATTTGGTTTCTTAGTTGCTTCCTTTATTTATTTATTTTTCCTCAACTCTTCTTTCTGACCGGATGATCCAAGCTTTGCTTTAACATTTTAGACTGAGATTTTGAAACGGGAGGCTTCTCCTGCCATGAGACTGCTCAACGATCTTTTGAATATGCATGATGGTTTTGATGATGAAGGGTGGCTGAAGGAATGCAGAAAACGCATGGTTGATACCTTTCCACGGGAGGACCCGTTTACAATTCTTGTGCCTGCAGGGTTTGACATTGATAAGGTATGTTGTAAATATGCAGATTTTACAACTTTATATTTATCTTACTTACGAATAGAGCAACAAACACGGACAAAAATGTAACAATTGGAAAAAAGGAAAAAGGAAAAGAAAACAATTAGTATGTGATGGACAGAACTATTAATATTGTTACTTTGTGCAACTCTAGTCATCATTTCTTGAGTTAGAGAAGAGCAGAAAAAATATCAAGTATTTTTAAATAGTCTTGAGTCAGAGAAGAACGGAAAATGTTATTTAGTCTTTTTGAATAGTTCCTGTGACTCAACATAGTTCTAACATCTTGTAATTGAGCTGCTCCAAAAAATGCTCTCTTGTTCTGAATGCTCCTGCTGACTTTACCTCTTATTTTAACCAGTGATCGCCTGTAGAGGTTTTAAGTAGTTAATACATGTTTACAATTTTTTATTGATCCTTAATCAGCATCAAGGTCCCCTTCCACAACCCCTAGAAGCAGATGATATTCTCTTGAGGGTAGATTTTGTCAGAGAGGTAGATACATTGTTGAAAGAGGTTAGGTTGGAGCAAGACGAAGCACAAACTGCACGAGGGCTTGATCCCGAGTCAGTTGGAAGTAGGTTGAAGCAACAGGAGAAGCAGCGAACCATACGCCAAGTTGAAGCTCTGTTGGACCTGGCCATTAATTTGACGTGGTAATCATGGTTTGACCTTGCTTGTAAGAGAAGGTGGAGGCAGGTCCCTAATTCGGCATTTTCATTTCTAGTCCTACAGTGTTGTTGACATAAAAGAGTTTTCTGTTGCAAAGATCTTAGGCCTAAATAAAACTGTTTTTGTGGTATTCTCCTTTTTACATGGTTTTTTATATTTTGTACAACTTAATTTGCAGAAAATTTGTAAATGATAATGCGCATCTTCTGTTCATTTCCAGTTGGAGGCCTCTACGGTTTTCCCTTTTGTAGTCATTTAGGCAAGCCATCAATGCTGTTAATAACCATGGGTCGAACCAATGGCTTAACATTGGACTTTCATGTTAATCGTAAAAACTTGCGCATAATTAGAAAAGCCATCTGCGATCAAATCAATAGAGTTTTATGTTTTCGAAATCTAGCAAGAATAGCAAATAAACGGCCTTAATAAAACCAACGAATGGCTGTTTATGGTTGAGACCGATGACTGTCTATGGTTCAGAGTAGTGATAGCCTTTCTGCAGAACCTTTTAATTTTGAGCTTTTATTACAACAACATTGTACAAGAACTGGGTAACAGACTATAATTACAGTGCTCTGAACAAAATTGAGAAAGGAGAAAATTTTCAATCGCTCCGACTGCTTGCTTCAAATAGAGTGCAACTGTGAGACTTCATTTCGTAAGTATGCGATCCCAGCATCTGCTCAAGGACAGGCTCACCATCAGTTGAGAAAAACCCTGGGAATGGAAGAGCTGTGTCAACCAGACAAAACCATCTCATCCCATCTGGAGGTGGGGGTAAACTAATACGTTCCGAGTGATCCGCTGCATTGAAGGCAATAAATAGATCACCTTTTATCTGAGATGAAAATGATTCAGAGCCCGACTTATTCTGACCTTCGTTGACCTTCAACCTCATGCCCAGGAATTTGCAGGATGGATCTTCCCATTTTGGTGGAGACTGGTCGCTTCCACGCCACTCAATATTTTCTTCTTTTATAAAGTTCCGCTGCTGAAGAAAATCACTTCGTTTCAGTCTCATCGAACTCAAAAATGAGATAAATTGTCTGGTTTGAATGCCAAAACCAGTTTCTAGAGCATTCCAATCAAAAGGTTTTCTGTCACCATATGAAGGGGATCCCCCAGAAGATTGGCCACATTCATCACCCATGTTTAGGATAGGAACACCTAGCGAAACAAACAAAACAAAGAGAAAATTACGAGTTTGTTTTAGTCGTCTCTCAAGGACAGCAGTTTTAGTTGTAGGTCCTTCTTCTCCACAATTCCAACTTAGTTCTGAAGCTAGTTCATCATTACTGAAGCTGACCAGGTCCACTAGCGAAAGTCCAGAGTTTCTGGCAATATAATTGAAGGAAAACCCTGGGCCTCGCCCATCTGAAAAGATATCCCCACTGCCACAAAGTCGAGTGGCCAGGTCACTGAGAAGACCCTCACCTCGTAAAAAATTCCTTACATCACTACAAAACTTTGTATTCACTTCCGCCCATCTCTTCCAATGAGGAAAACGAGTTTCCTTTGGGTCCACATCATGTGGGTTCCAATAATCTGCAATGATTTTTACCTTTGAGAGAAAGGGATCAAAAGTAATTGCTTCAACCAATGGAGGACGAGACAAATATCCACCCTGAAACTCTCTCAACAGAGATGAGGCATTGATGAAGCAGAAACCATCAATACGAAACTCGGTCACCCAATGCCTAAGACTATCTAAAATCATCTGCAGAACTACGGGATAGTTACAATTCAAAGCATTCTTTGTTTCCAGGACTTCAACCCCTTTCGAATAGTAAAAGGATGAATCATCAATTCCTTGTAGTGCTCCACCATCAGCAGTATGGGTATAAACAACTTCCAATAAAACCTCTATCCCATTGGTATGCAACTTCTTCACCATCTCTTTCATTGAATTAATGGCAGATACAAAGTCATGAGACGGCCCATGTAGGTTCATTGGTGCGAAGAAATGACATGGAAAATATGGTCCTTTCTGCTCATCAAATGGAAATATTGGCTCTAGCAAGACTGCATTTACACCGAGATCCTTCAAATGGTGCACCTTCTCTGTTACACCAGAGAAGGTCCCTGCTATGTCAGTAGGTAGCTTACTAGACTTGTTCCCAGTAAAACGCATGACATTCAACCGATAAACCACTAACTTCTCCATTGGCAAGTTCAGACGAACATCATCACTCCAGTCGAAATCAGGTTCCTTACATAATCGTCCAAGATAGTTCGGAAGTAAGCCTGACTCATGATGATTAGGATCGGAATTTACAATAATTTTAGCATATGGATCCAGAAGAACACTATGTGGATGAAACTTATATTCGTCTCCCCGACTAATGGTTCCCTTGAATCGATAGCCGTAGCTCACAAAATTCCAGGCACTTTCCATTGAAGTATGCCAGATGTCGCCTGATCGATTGACATATGGATCAAGATCAAGCTCTAAAACAGGTTTATCAACTGTGGTATCATTGTACAAGCATAGAACCACACTTTCTGCATTTTTTGAAAAGATAGCAAAATTCATGGAACCATCAGTTGAGAAAGAGAGGCCCATTGGAGATGGCAAGCCAGCATTAAAACCCACTGGCACACAAAATTTTGCCTTCAGATGATTCCTGATTTCTGAAACACTTGAATCATCACCTAATGGAGATTTTAGCAAGAACGAGAGATAGAAAGGGGTTTGTTTTGCCTCAAACTCCAATTCAAGAGCTAGTGTGCCCAACAAACTCTGTCTGAATGGGGTTTCAATGGTCCCAGTTTCAGCACCAGGACCAAAATATTGAGAGTCCAGAGGCATGAAAGAGGATGAATCGGATCTGAACACACCCCAAATCAGCACCAACCTATTGCTACCACTACTTAGTTGTAAGGATGAAACTTGAATATTCACTACATATTTGAAATTTTTCTTTCTAACAGAAACATTCACCAGACCTCCAAGTTCTGTCCTAAATAGATAATTGGACTCTTTCTGAAGCTCATCAACTTCAGCTCTTGTAGTTAATTGCTCCTCAGTTTGGTCAACGGAAACTCCTGGTGCAGCATATGCTCTTGAATCAATACTTTTATAAGGAGTTCTTACAATATTCAGAGAAATTACTCCATAAAGTTTTGTTTCCATATCTAGTCTCCCAGCCCCAGGTCCTTGTGTCACTTTGGATTTACAGACATAATGTTTTGAGGCGCATAATCTAGATGATTCTATAGTTTCGCGATGGAGACAACCAGGCAGTATTACCAGTGATGGAGCACCTGTTGCCATTTAGACTTGTAAATGCCCAGAACGAAAACCTTGCCAAGGTGTAGATTTGCCTACTGAATCTGAAAAGATTTCCTGTTTAAAATTGCAAGAATTAATCAACCAAATTAATATTTCCACAAAAGAATAAAAACTCTCATTGCGGTTAAATATAATGGCCGAATTCCCTGACAAGATTTTAGTATGTTCTCCAAATATTCTAATGGTAGATAAGAGTAGCCTACTCTGACGTCTATATGTATGCACAAAACCTTAACAGCTTAACTACTGTATGGTAACAGTAAATCAATGGAGCAAGAGAAAGAACCTTATCATCAAGAACCACAACCATATGCAACCGAAAAAAACAAAATATAAATCCAGCATGTGAAAACATACCATGATCGTAACAAATTATATCATATACTCATCCCATTTACTTCATTCACAAAATCAAGTACAGCTAAGAAACACGAATAAATAAAGATAAAATATTAAAACTGTAAAGAAGAGAATCGAACTTACATCATTCGATTTCAGCAGAAACGTTGATACTCCATGAAATGATATTGAGATGGAAAGAAAAGGTGCGACAGAGTGCGGAAATCGGAGCTAAGAGACAACGGCAAAATTTGTCCTCTCATCATATATAGGTCTCGTGAGGACCGCACAACGCAGCATTAAACTGAGTTGATAGTGATTGGATTTGGTTTGGGAGTATTCAAAGAGAAAATGATTTAAATTTTAGAAATGAACGGGAAGAGTACAAAACGACTGCGTTCCAATTTTAATTCACCAAAGGAATTTTTTGCCATTTCCTTATTTGATTATTGGGTAACGATAAATACCTATAATTTTAAAAATTACGCATATTATTTATTTTTTATAATAAAATTTTTAAAATTTTAAAATTAATAATAAATATTTTTCAATGTCATTTTATTAATTAATTTATCTTTTTTATGATGTAATTATTATTATATTCCTAATTTTTATAAAAATATAAATTAAATATTTTAAATATAACATATAAAAATTAGAGATATAATAATAACTACATTATAAATAAATAAATTAACTAATAAAATAATACTGTAATATTTATTAAAAATAAAAAATATATAATTTTCTAAAATTATTAGGAGTATTTTTCATCTCTTTAATTATTTTCAGCTCCCTCAATTCCTATCCATCGAAGTAATTTTTGTTAATATCAGAAGTAATCAAATTACTAAACCGACCAATTAAATAAATATTTAACAGTAATGCTAATATAAACATGTTTTTATAAGTAAAATGTTAAAAATACTTATAACAGTGTAAAATTATATTACTGTTATTAAAAAATATTTTAAATATAATAACATATTTTTTGTTTCTTTTATTAATAATGTTTTGATACAAATTTTCATACAAAATTTATTTATACAAATTGATTATAAATTATCATAACATATGTAAGATATTTTTTTAAAATTTTAAAAAAAATCATATTAATAATAAAAGAATTTTAAATTTTTCTTTGTTATTTCTAACAAAAATATTATCAAAACCTAGTTCTAGTAGTAGTTATATGTGCAATACTGATCTAAAATCAAAGCTGTAAATGAGTGCTATTGATACAGATTGAGAATGGTATCCTGATATCTCAACGACCAGTTTTCATACTGCCATCAGAATCCTTTTTGCTATTCAAACTCCTCTTTGTATCAACCAGTGGGCTGTGCTCTTCTTCTTCCTCAACGGTCTGTGCTGTCTCTAACTCAACACCCTTGAATACTGGGTGGATATATGCATAACGAAGATAGGCACGAAAATTCAGGTTGGGTTCAGTAGCCCGTTCTAGTGTATCCTTAAGCATTGCATCCTGTATTGCAGGACATTTTTCCCATAAGTTGAAAGATCATTGTCAATTCATTTAATTTTAAGAAAAACTGCAGAGATAGAATTGCTAACGAACCTGTAAAGGGAACATTATAAATGCAGACTCAAAGCGGCCCTTGCAATAGATGTGGAACCAGATGGTTATAATTGGAAGAGGAAGTATGAAAGGTGTTGACCACTCAGCTTGCTCGGTGCTCAACAAACCCATCATAAGAAGTTGAGATATTATTAAATTGATAATTAGTCGCCGATGTACATCAGGCTAGAATGCTGCTCCACTCTCATAGTTTTGATCATAGACATTGATAATCTTGCAAAAAGAAACAAGAGATAATCAATAAGCAAATTGCAATTTGAATTATGACATTTTCTGACAATAAGTGGAAGTATTCATTAACAAGCATGAACACAAACCAACCCATAAGCAGTTTTGCGTCAATGGAGAAAGTGGTCTGGACATAGTTTTCATCCAAGAACTAAAAATTCTACGTCCTACACAGCAATTCAAAAAAAAATATAGAACTAGAATTTTATAATTTTCTGCCGACTAAGAAGTTTGTCGGTTCCAAGTAGCAAACAATAAAACTAGTGAAACCTTGGACAAATCTACGCAGAAGGTTCATGAGCACCTAATGGCCAGCCATATCTGCACATCATGAATACAGATGCCCTTTATTGATTCTATTATTTGATGGGGAAAATAATACTTTTCTTAAGACGATATTTTTCCCAACGAACTTGCAAACAAACAAAAAAAATTTTGCTTTTTCCTTCAGATAGGTTCCCTTTTTTGCAATTTTAATGATCATATCGAAAAAGATGTTCCTATAAGAATGAAAGACCAAAAGAGAGAGGTCATATGCAATTTTTTAGGCCAACATGTTTAAAATACATTATGCTGATTAATTAATAAATGAGAAGTATGGCAATGTAGTTATATTTTCTTCGGACAAGTACCCATCATACGTAGAAACTGCACATGCATTGGTCCAAAATAATTGAGATAATAAAACTCTAGGGATCAGCCAAAGCTGTGATGAAAAGGCACCAAGTCCTCTACACAGCCATATCAATTGCCATAAGAAACACTCAATGAAGTCAAGTGTAGCAAATGATCCTTACAATGTTACCTATAATTATTTTCACATATAAGAGAACAGAGGGAGAGACATACGAATACACTTGTTGAAAGATGAAAATGTGAAATTCAATTTTGTCAATGTACCTGATAACGAAATACCACATAGGAGAAGGTAAAGAAGACAATGACGAAAGGAAGAAGTATGGGTGTGACAGCAGCATATTTCGAGTCCCAGCAAGATATAAAACTGGATCCTAGGTTCAGATTGAGCAAATCCCAGGAAACCACGATCCATTGCGTCGTCCCTGTCTTGGTCTGTCTTGACTAAAAATGTGTTCTTCAGGTGGAAAATAACTAAGGGTACCAATCTGAGGATCTCCGCAGCTATTCCAGCCCAACCATCAACCATGGTATAGGTAATGAAGAAAGTGGCTTTCATTGGAATGGAAAAACCAGCTGTTTTTGGAATCCTGTCAAGCAGTATAAGTCATCTCAGTTATCAGAATAATCAGTAACTGTGTACAATAGCATGTGATGCTGAAATTCGGACAAGATGACTAGTAGTCACGATTCAAGGAAGTTTATGTTATAAACATGTCTGCAAGGTAACCACTGAAAGCATGGAAGCTCAGCATCATTAGTCACATATTATAGTTATCCTCTACAGAAAACACATATTAAAAAATTGCCTCCTTAAGTTAAATGGGAATTTGATGATCAATGCATGTAATTTCTATCAAGAAGTTACAAGAGAAAATTGTACCTGCAATTTTGAGTAATCTACTTCGTTTCACATATACAGTAGGATTCCAGAAGTCTTGTTCCTATAACTTAGCCAGAACGAATAATATGTAGAAAAGAACTTCCTTTCAAGGTAAATCATAATAATAATAATAATAACAATAAACGAACAATTAAAGCAACATACTCTGTTGGGGACTGGTTAAGAAAAGTTTTAAGCTGCTGGAATGCTGTTCCCGTAATAATGCTTCCCAAAAATGCATTGACAAGTATGAACAAATAATATTTCCCAGCAGATCTCCTCCCCAGAATCGAGAGTGATGTAAATCCTTCAATTTTGGACATGGTCATGAGAATTAGTGGAAGTACAATAAGGAATATCTTCAGTGCAATCCCAGGAAGAACTCCTTGAATTAATGACTTCACAAACTCACTGCAGAAAAAAATAATATTTCCTACAATTAAAATCTTTGACCTCCGCTAACTAGAAAACAGCATTACTGGGGGACAGGCAGTCAAAAAACCTAGATGTCCTATATTATTTACCATTCCCTGACTATGAGGAAGTAACAGACATAGTAATACGTTCCAAGCAAATCCGGTTTAATACTAGTCTGTGAATAAATTTGGCCTAGTTTCATCATTCAAATATGTACTAGTTAAGATTAAAGTACTGCTAAAATCTAAATTTCCTTGCTATCCTGGTTAAGTCAGAACCGTGGTAACAATTGCCAGAAGATGAAAGCATCGGTCAATATTTTCTTCAGAATGGCGGAAGTTAAAGGAAAATTTAGATTTCCTTCATTACCCTCATCATATCAAAGGTCATTTTTATAATTTAAAATGTCCACTCATCAGAATGGTTAAAGGATAGTGTAGACAATATAAAAAAAAAGATGCTTTACAACAAAAGAATATTTAAGGACTTTACGCCATGGCTGCACATAATTGAATGAAATGAAAAATACATAAAAAAATAAAAGCTTTAAGTAATAGATAGAAGAACAGACTTACATACGTATAAGTGGCTTCAAGAAAGGTAAAACCTTTTGAATCCCCACTATATTGGCAAGGGATTGAACGAATGCAATAGGGATTATGAAAAAGAAAATTAAGAAAAATAGAGCAACGGCCATGAGCAATCTTCAGATAGTCAATTCAACATATGGTATTGAAAGATTATCCCAATAAACGTCACGTGGCTCAGGAGCCCACTCTGTCAAACCAAATTGTAGGATTACTTGATTGCTGAGTTTGAGCGCAGATTGCTGCTCCCCATCGAGATTTGAATGAAACAAATGCTGCCGGTATTATAGATTTGGCATCACTTATAACACTTTCTCTTTCTGCTTTCTCCTGCAAAAAAATTGTTGCTATTGCATTTCAGAGGAAAGAATGCAAACAAAAAATATTGGCCAGTAGGAACATAGTTTACTCATGTTATTATTATCTTCGGTTATTTCATTCATAATGTTTGAAAAATAAAGATATTATAATAAGATGCAATAGATGGAACTACCCCAAGAGGCTGAGCAATCAGACAATATTTGCCACCTTCAACTATCACTTTCTCTGCTTCTGAATGATCCAACTCTGATCTCATCACATTAATATTCTATACAGTATTGTCATGCATCTTGTTTGAAATAATTATTTTCAGAATTTTTAAGTTTTTCATATAACAGCTATCTCCAATTGCTCTAGAAGCTCTATACGTTTGCATGTTCTACCAAGTAGGTGTTATTATTCCCTCTTCTAGGGAAAAATTCGTGCCTATACCCTGCTCCAATTTCTGTCCATCCCTTTAGACAGGACAGAATGACCGGGGTTGTTCTACCTTGTAAGATTTGAGTGCATATGTAACATTTATTCAATTACCAATAATATAATTATCATATTTAATATGGAGATTGAAGACCGCAAAAATTGCATGTAGATATGAAATGGGAAATAATCAATCAAGACAGAGAATGCTACTATCAATAGGCATCTCCCCTTACTGAAACTCTGGACAGGTAAAACTATCAAATGAACAGAGAATTACGTGGCTATGACAAGGAAACAATGTTAAGCTGCCAAAGTTTTACCAAATTCTTAAAACGTATCCCACACAACAACAATAGAGCAGCAGCAGCAACAGTAATTAATTAACAAAGGATGAATGAATCTCTAAATGATAAAATCTATATTGTAGCATTTCAACACTCCTTCAGTTAACTTTTCAATCTTAGCAGTATAAAAGTCAATTGCATCCACTTGAGCTCCACATAAACCCCATAAACCTGTCTATATAGATAGACAATTAGATGATAAAGTATATAATTATCAATCAATAATTATATTTAAAGGGACTTTCACCGAACAAACTAGGTAGACTGTCCCTCTATGAGATAAATGGAGAGCAAACAAAAGATAATTGAATGTTCATCTTGCAGTGAAAAACCTTTGTGGTTGGCTTCTTTGAAGTTCTCTCATAAGTTTTCTTGTAGTAGGTTAACCAGTTTTGCAAACCCTTCTTCTCTGCAACCAATTCTGCAAGCTTATTTGCATTGTAGACAACCTAGAAAATTGACAGTGAATCTCCACTGCATTTTGAAAAGTGGATTGCATGGAATATTGAAATACAAGAGGTGAGTGCAACTCCTTTACCTCTTTATAGCACTATGCTACTAGTTTATGAGTCAAACTCCAAATTAAAACAGCTTATAAAAGACATAGCTGATGAGTAAGATAATGGTCAGGATGATTTACGCAGAAGAAATGTTCAACATGCTCACCAACTGATTCATGTGGATCTGGAGGAATGTTTCTCACAAGAACCTGCCAATGGAACTCAAATCAATAGACGGCATGCCGTTATCAAAAATATAATGACAAGATACTGCTCATCTAATTTACACAAAAGGCACAGCCTCTAGAAATGAAAACACGAGAACAAGTGGGTGGCTTATCAAATTTGGATTGACAAAGGGAACAATAATAAGATGGGGAGTGAAAAAAATTTAACTTAGGACAGAACGGCAAGATGGAATCATTTTGATGAAGATAGCTTGCATGATTTATGACTCACAGACTTAGTTTTATTCGTGTGTTAGAACCTGATGCTCAAACAAGCCCTACAATTCGTTGTGAATTTCTATATGCAAGATTTTCAATCACGTACATCTTGTCACACCCCGGTAGTCGGAATCGTGATGGCATGGGAGTGGGGATATCCTACCCTTACAAGCCTCAGACAGACGTGACCGATAACCTGTAATGCAAATAATATGTATGCAATTTGAGATGATAAACCAAGGGCTTCGTGCCCTCCATTACGATTTTAATCATATACCAAAAAGACAGATGTATAACCATACATATGCAAGAATATACAATGACCTACAAGTAACTTTATATATATATCATTGAGCGTTGAGCTCCCAATACACCAAAATGACAGACTCAGACAAAAAGTAACCCTTAGGTGGCTGTGAGGAGAATCTGGATATCCAATGCTCTTCACAACAAGCCTACTGGTCCTCACTAAGAAAAAGTCCTGCACACACTAAGAACTGTGGTGGGGTGAGTTTGGGGAAAACTCAGTGAGTAGATAGTGAAACAGTATAAAATTGTGAAGATCCATATATTCATTAAAATATAAATTTGAAACTAAATCATTTACAGACGAAACTATAATATCAGGGCATCCATAGCATGCTTATAAACTTGTAAAATTATATTTTCAGAGGGTTTAATATAAAGAGAAGCATGCAAGGATGTCTACAGAAATGGGTCAGAGAACAGACCGCCCTTCGCCCCCAACTTCTCACATGTACCGGTACCTTCACAAAGCAGATAACAGAATATGCTTTCAAAGCACATGTATTCTCCCCCCCTTATGGCTCCCGGCTAGGGTAAGGAAATACAAAATACAGGCTAAATTCAGATATTAGAAAAAGAGACACAAAAGCAGAGGAGATCAGAAACAGATATAATGACTTTTAAATAAGTTATAAAACTTTTATAATACCAATATCCAAAAATTAAATCAAACAATTATTAATTAACATGTAATTGCACAAACAAGGGCCAACTCCTGGCCACAATACACTGTATCTAGCAACACTTCTAGTTCCTAGGGAAATTAAGTTTGTAAGCATTTCTCTTTTCAATTGGATCTCAAATGAGTGAGAACTGAAGCCTTATTACAAGCTATTAGGCATAAGAAGACAGAATAAGAGAGGGACCAAGGGTAAATTGGTCATTTTCTTCCCCATATACTTGTATTTAAGAGCTAAGCTTCCTCATTTGCTTCATTTTCTTCTCCTCTTGTCAGCCCCTGTTTTTGCTCTTTCTCTTTGGGTTTTCTCCACATTTCTTCCTTTTTACTCATTTTTCTACCGATTAATACACTGTTTCTTGCTATTAATCATTAGTCCTCAACACGAGCTACACTCTACAACTTTTATTTTGTTGATTTGGTCAAGAAATAGCTCGACACTGTTCACGAGCTAAATTAGCCTTTGTGTAAGCCTTCCAGCTTTATTATGATGTTATTTTTATGGTTTAAAGAATGATATGAAATTAAGTTATATATTCGTCGTGAATGTTCTTAGATGATATGATTCTGCGTTATGATTACGAGTATTAAGATTTTTAGTGTGCATAATGGATTACGGTCGCCACAAACTTAGATAATACATTATGAGAATTCGTGCTTAGGAGGAGATGGATGGGTAGTATCATATTAGAGTTAGCGCTTTAAGTTAGTGATATTGAGTGGTCGACAGTCTTTTTGTTTATCATTTTGTGTTAGATACTCCGAGGGAGCGGTCTTTCAGCCCATATTGACTTGGGTGACGTTTTGCATACCCTAGCGTGCAGTGAGTAGATATGATTTAAACTTATGTTTTCAAATGATTATGTTTTTATTATATTTTTCTTGTGATATATATATATATATATATATATAT
>JAVXUL010000001.1:19792206-19806890 GCA_035590515.1 Trichilia minutiflora
CGGTGATAATATAGTGAAGATGGTGAGGTGGCAGACTAGAATGGCCAGATGGCGGTTCTAAGGACATGTGTTGCTGCATGGCTGACATGCCCAGGGTGACCTGTTGCAAAGTTAGAGAACGTGGGGATTGTGACACTGTTCCTTACCACGTCATCCCCGAGACCCCGAATATTCGCACCTCCTAGTGGAGCTTCCAACTCCCTGAGAGTGAAATCCCTTGGCACTCGGGAGATTTTCATACTGCAGATTGTAGCCTTGGTGTCGCCTTAAGATGGAGGGGTGGAGACTAGTATACCCCGAGTGTTCACATATCTGTATTGCTGTGTAGTAGACCGTCGATCTGACTCCCTGATTGGTTGTCTATGTCTGTTGACCTGACCATCTTCTGAGAACGACGCCGTATAAGTGTTGGATATGTGCATGTGGCGGGCTTGAACAAGGGCGTGGAGGTGGGCCGGGCCACTAGGCTGGGCCTCAGTAAAATCCCTCAATAAATATTAATATAAATTAATGTGATAAAATTATATAATTATCATTTATTTTATATTTTTATAAATAAAAAATTCAATAATTATAATTATAATAAATTACTGTTATTAAAAATATTTTAAATAAAATAATTTCCGTTTCTTTTATTAATAATGGTAGGATGGATCAAAATTTTCACATATACAAATTGATTATAAATTGTTGTTACATATTTAATATAATTTTTTTCATTTTTATAAAAGAAGTAAAACATACGATATAACACCGTCATTCCTCTTTCATTAGGAAAAATTCACATTATGAAATTTTGCGAGTTTCCTTTGAGAACTCCAACCAAATTCTCAACTACCATTCACATAGAAGCGCACATAAGAGAATTGAATTCCAACATTTATTTTTTTCTTTCTTATTTCTGATAAAAAATAATAACAAAACCTAGTTGTATGTACAATCATGATCTAAAATTAAAGTTCGAAATGAGTGTTTGTAATACAGAATGAGAATGGTATCTGGTAATCTCAACGACCAGTTTTCATACTGCCATCAGAATCATTTTTGCTACTCAAATTCCTCTTTGTTACAACCAGTGGGCTGTGCTCTTCTTCTTCACCAACGGTCTGTGCTGTCTCCAATACACCACCCTTGAATACTGGGTGGATATATGCATCATGAAGATAGGCGCGCAAATTCAGGTTGGGTTCAGTAGCTCGTTCTAGTGTATCCTTCACCATCGCATCCTGCAATGCAGGAAAATGTCCCAAAAGTTAAAAAGATCACTGTCAAATCATTCAATTTCAATATAAAATGCAGAGATAGAATTGCTGACGAACCTGTAAAGGGAACATTACAAATGCAGACTCAAAACGGCCCTTGCAATAGATGTGGAACCATATGGTTATAATTGGAAGAGGAAGCATGAAAGGTGTTGACCAATCAGCTTGCTTGGTGCTCAACAAACCCATCATAAGAAGTTGAGATATTATTAGATTGATAATTAGACGTCGATGTACATCAGGCCAGAATGCTGCTCCACTCTCATAGATTTGATCATAGACATTGATAATCTTGCAAAAAGAACAAGAAGACGTTATTAACAATCAAAACTGCAATTTGACTTAACCACATTTTCTGACAATAAGTGAAAGTATTCATTAAACAAACATGAACATAACCAAACCATAAGCAGTTTTGCTTCAATCAAGAAAGTGGTCCGGACATAGTTTTCATCCAAGTACTAAAATTATACATCCTACACAGCAACTCAGAAAAAAAAATTATGTAGACCTAGAATTACATTAATTTTTACAGTTTTTGCCGACTAAGAAAATTTGTTAGTACGAAGTAGCAAACAATAAAACTAGTGAAACCTTGGACAAATCTAGGCAGAAGGTTCATGAACACCTAATGGCGAGCCATATCTGCACATCATGAATCTACAGATGTCCGATGCCCTTTATTAATTCTATTATTTGATTGGGAAAATAATACTTTTTTTGAGACAAATGAGTTTTCCTAACGAACTTGTAAACAAAAAAAAAATTCCTTTTCCTTCAAATAGGTTCCTTTTTTGAAATTTTAACAATTTTATTGAAAAAGAAATTCCTATCATAATGAAAGACGGAAAGAGGGAAGTCATATGCAATTTTTTAGGCCAAAATGTAAAAAATACATCACGCTGATTGATTAATAAATTATAAGTATGGCAGTATAGTTATAATTTCTCTGTACAAGTACCCATCATATGTAGAAATTGTGTATGCATTGGTCCAAAGTAACTGAGATACTGAAAATCTAGGGATGAGTGAGAGCTGTGTATGCAGAGGTACCAAATCCTCTACACAGAGCCATATCAATTGCCATGAGAAATATTCAACGATGTCAAGAGTAGCAAATGATCCTAACCATGTTACCTATAATTATTTTCACATATAAGAGGACAGAGGAAGAGATACACGAATACAGTTGTTGAAAGATAAAAAATATGAAATTCAATTTTGCCAATGTACCTGATGACGAAATACCACATAGGAAAAGGCAAAGAAGACAATGATGAAAGGAAGAAGTATGGGTGTGACAGTGGCATACACGAGTCCCAGCAAGATATAAAACTGGATCCTAGGTTCAGATTGAGCCAATCTTAGGAAGCCAGGATCCATTGCCTCATACCTGTCTTGGTCTGTCTTGACTAAAAATGTGTTCTTCAGGTGGAAAATAACTAACGGTACCAATCTGAGGATCTCTGCAGCAATTCCAGCCCAACCATCAACCATCGTATAGGTAATGAAGAAAGTGGCTTTCATTGGAATGGAAAAACCAGCAGTTTTTGGAATCCTGCAAAGCAGTATAAGTCATGTCAGTTATCAGGAAAATCATTTACCTTGTATAATAATAGCATGTGGTGCTGAAATTCAAACAAAATGACAGGTAGTCATTGATTCAAGGAAATTGATGTTATAAACATGTCTGCAGGGTGCCACTGAAAGCATGGAAGCTCAGCACCCATCAAAATATCATTAGGTCACATGTTAGAGTTATGCTTTATAGAAAGCACACATAAAAAATTGCTAATGAGAATTTGATGATCAATTCATGTAATTCCTATTAAGAAGTTAAAAGAGAAAATTGAGGATGTCTGGACCTCCAATTTTGAGTAGTATGCTTAGTTTCACATAGAAAGTAGGACTCCAGAAGTCTTTTTCATATAACTTAGCCAGAATGAAAAACATGTTGTAAACAACTTCCTTCGAAGGTAAATAATAATAATAATAAACAGACAAGTAAAGCAACATACTCTGTTGGGGGCTGGTTAAGAAAAGATTTAAGCTGCTGGAGTGCTGTTCCTGTAATAATGCTTCCAAGAAACACATTGACAAGTATGAACAAATAATATTTCCCAGCAGACCTCCTCTCCAAAATTGAGAGTGATGTAAATCCTTCAATTTTGGACATGGTCATGAGAATTAGTGGAAGTACAATAAGGAATATCTTCAGTGCAATCCCAGGAAGAACTCCTTGAATTAGTGACTTTACAAACTCACTGCAGGACAAAATATTATTTCCTACAATTAAAAACTTTGACCTCCACAAACTAGAAAACATCATTACTGAGTGGAAGGCAGATAAAAAATCTAGACATCCTATATTATCTACCATTCCCTGACTTGGAGGAAGTAATGGACATAGTAATCCATTCCAAGAAAATTCTTTTAAATACTAATCTGTGAATAAATTTGACCTGTTTTCATCATTCAAAACTGTACTACTTAAGATTAAAGTACCGCTAAAATCTAAATTTCCTTACTATCCTGGTTAAGTCAGAACCTTGGTAACAGTTGCTAGAAGATGAAAGCATTGCTCAATAGTTTCTTCAGAGTGGCAGAGCTTAAAGGAAAATTTTAGATTTCCTTAATTACCCTCATCATATTGAAGTTCATTTTTAAAATTTAAGATGTCTATTCATCAGAACAGTAGTTTAAATGATAGTGTAGACAAGATAAAAGAAACTGATGCTCTACAACAAAAGGAGATTTTAGCATTTAACACCATGGTTGCTCATAATTGATTGAAATGAAAAATACATAAAGACAATAAAAGCTTTAAGTAATAAATGGAAGAATAGACTTACATACGTATGAGTGGCTTCAAGAAAGGTAAAACCTTTTGAATCCCCTCGAGGTTTGCAAGGGATTGAACAAATGCTATAGGGATTATGAAAAAGAAAATTAAGAAAAATAGAGCAACAGCCATGAGCAATCGTCGGATAGTCAATTCAACATATGGTATTGAAAGATTATCCCAATATATGTCCCGTGGCTCAGGAGCCCACTCTGTCAACCAAAATGTAGGATTACTTGTTTGCTGAGTTTGTGCGCAGACTGCTGCTCCCCATCGAGATTTGAATGAAACAAATGCTGCTGGCATTATAGACTTGGCATCACTTATAACCCTTTCTCTTTCTGCTTTCTCCTGCAAAAACAATGTCACTATTACATTTGAGAGGAAAAGAATGCAAAGATAAATAGTATCCAGTAGGAACATAGTTTAGTCATGTTATTATCTTGGGTTATTTCATTCATATTGTTTCCAAAATAAAGATCTCATAACAAGGTGCGATAGATGGAACTACCCCCAAGAGGCTGAAGAATCAGACAATACGCCACCTTCGATTACCACTTTCTCTGTATCTGAATGATCCAACTCTGATCTCATCACATTAACGTTCTATACAGTTTTATCATTCATCTTGTTTGAAATAATTATTTTCAGAATTTTTTAAGTTTTCCATAGGACATCTATCTAGAATTTCTCTAGAACTTCTATACATTTGCATGTTCTACCATACTAGTGTTGTTATTCCCCCTTTTAGGGAAAAATTCATGCCTATATCTTGCTCCAACTTCTGTTCATCCCTTTAGACAGGACAGATTGCCGGGGTTGTTCTACCTTACTTGTAAGATATAAGTGTATATGTAACATTTGTTCAATTACCATTAGTTCTAATTATCATGTTTAATATGGATATTGAAGACTGCAAAGATTTCACATAGATATCGAATGGGAACTAATCCATCAAGACAGAGAATGCTACAATCAATAGGCATCTCCTCTTATTGGAACTCTGGCCTGATAAAATTATCACATGAACAGTAAATTAGGTGGCTAAGACAAGGAACCGATGTTAAACTGCCACAAGTTTTACCAAATTCTTAAAGCGTAGCCCACACAACAACAATAAGAGCAGCAGCAGCAATAGTAATTAATAAATGATGAATTAATCACCAAATGACAAAATCTATATTGTAGCATATTAAAACTTACTTCTTCAGTTAACTTTTCAATCTTAGAAGTATAAAAGTCAATTGCATCCACTTGAGCTCCCAATAAACCCCATAAACCTGTCTATACATATAGACATTTAGATGATAGAGTACATAATTGTCAACCAATAATTATATTTAAAGGGACTTTTACTGAACAAACTAGGTAGAATGTCCCTCTATGAGAGAAACGGAAGGCAAAAAAAAGATAATTGAATGTTCGTCTTGCAGTGAAAAACCTTTGTGGTTGGCTTCTTTGATGTTCTCTCGTACGTGTTTTTGTAGTAGGTTAACCAGTTTTGCAAACCCTTCTTCTCTGCAACCAATGCTGCAAGCTTGTTTGCATTGTAGACAACCTAGAAAATTGACATAGTGAATCTCCAGTGCATTCTGAAAAGTGGCATGGAAACTTGAAGCACAAGAGGTGAGAGCAACTCCTTTACTTCTTTGCAGCATTATGCTACTAGTTTATGAGTCAAACTCCTAATTAAAACAGCTCATAAAAGATATACCTGATGTGTAAGGTAATGATCAGGATGATTTACGCAGAAGAAATGTTCAACATGCTCACTAACTGATTCATCTGGATCTGGAGGAATGTTTCTCACAAGAACCTGCCAATGGCACTCAGATCAATAGAGGGTAAGCCATTATTAAAACTCTAATGAAAAGATACTGCTCGGAGTAATAGATGCCTTCCCAGACATGAACATTCATATGAAAGTTCTAACCTCTAGAAATGAAAAGAGAAGAATAAGTGGCTTATGAAATTTGGATTGATAAAGGAATAATAAAAAAATGAGGAGCAAAGGAAATCTAAATTGGGAAGAACAGCAAATGGAATCATTTTGATAAAGATAGCTTGCATAGGTTATGACCCACAGATTTAGTTTTATTCATGTGTTAGAAGCTGATGTTCAAACGAGCCCTAAAGTTTGTAGTGAATTTTTATACACAAGCACAAAAAATAATCAACTTCACCATGTTCCCCGGCTGGTCCATTATACGATATTCTTATCTCACAAAATATCTGCCTTCAATTATAATGTGAAATTATTTTATTTGTCAGAAAATATTGTTCAAGCAAATCAAGCCTATCAGATTGTTAATAGTCATCAAATAGAGCATATTATATTTCTGAAACCTACTGGACATAGCAAGATTATACAGACATGAACACTGGAGCAAAAAAAAAATTACAGAACCAAAAATATCTGAGAAACTCACTGTGAATTGATCAGGGCGACGATTTTCATATGCTAGAAATTTCAATCTCATGTCCGCTATCATCTTATATTCCTTACGTAGCACATAGAATGTCCACAATGTGAAGACATAGCACATAACTATATGTGCATATAGCCTGAAAAGAAAGAAGAAAAGACTGTCTGATCAGACAGTGAACTCCACAAAAGATAATATACATATATAATATATGTATATACTTTTTTGTGTGTGTGTGTGTGTTATCTAGAAAATAAACCAAAATATAGATGGATTTAGATCTAAGAATTCTTGTTAGTCTTGTATGTCGCAGCTCAAAAATTAAACATTCTAGGAGTTGTTTCCAGAGTGATGCATAAGATGCCAGCTAATGAAATCTCTGACGACTTTTTCATTGACAGTACCAGTGCTAAGATTGAACAATCATTAGAGCAAGAAAGATAGCTTATAAGATCAGTATAAGTCAAGCGGCAAACACATTCTATTACAATTTAGATTTTATTAATATATTTCTTCTACAAAACAGAGAAAAATATCTTCCTTCAAAAAAAATGAAAAGAAGACAGAGACAAAAAACAGAAAAATAGAAGAGAGATAATAAATCAATTCTCACCTTTTGGATCCATCTTGGATGTTGGATATTGACAGCTTGTCAATATCGCTGAATGTCAAATTTTTAGTTTGGTCTAATTTCTTCCCTGTCCAATTGACAGGCACCAAAACCACAAAAGAAAGCACAGCTAGGGGGACAAAGATTTTTAAGCTGAAAATTAGAAACGCCATTCATATCAGACGCTCAATCCATGAAAACGAAAAAAATGAAACAATTTACACTATGTGTTGAGATGTTTGTATATGTGCTAATGTGGCCACATCAGTTTCAGATTCTATTTGGTTCTGAAAATGATATTAGACATATATTAATCAATCAATTTAAAAGAATATAAGTCAGAGCCATAATGCGGTAGTCCAAACAAAATGGCAAAGAATCCATGTTTAGTATAATAGAAGATGACAGCCCAGAAACGCACCCAAGAAGGTAAATCCGGAGGTATACAGCAGAATCTAGTCCTGCATGATCAATAAGCTCAGATTCTGGCATTTTCAGAGCTTCAGGCATCCAATTCAAGAACCTTAGGTATGTTTGAAAGTCTAAGTTTACGAATTTGCTCACAAATCCTCCAGCACGTGTTGGGCTACTTCTTACTCCCTTACGATACCATTTAGGGAAGTAAACACGATCATTTACCGGTTGAAGTCGTAAAATTGCAAATGCCACAAGGAAGGCAAAAGCGGATAGAAGATTAATAGCTGCTGAAAGCCCAATATCTTTAAAAGTGGCCATTTCCTTCCTTTGAAATTGTTAATATACTGCAGCAACGGTACAAACAAGTGAGAAACCTCACCAAATTTTCTATAGACAATTAACAGTAGCTACATTCGTATAGAACATCCCATATTTGGAAGATAGATTCCCATTCTTAATTTATCCCCTCCATAATGCTATTTTTCTTGCAGTACCATAGTAGAGTTGCTTTTACAATGATATTCACTTGTGATTCTCAAAATTATGAAATAAATGAAACTAACTCCCTGAAACAGCCCTCATGCTATAATGCACAATTTAGATGATTCCAAATTCTGTACTCAGGTTTACCCAGTTTTCATATTTCAATCCATCAATCAGCTATTAACAATTAACATGTACCATTCCGGCTTCAAACGTGTGAAGCAAGCCATGAAATGTAAACAGAATGACATTGCACAAAATGAGAGAATTTCATTACATGCATTATATTCTATCCATTTGTAAAAAAAAAAAAAATCACTTTAAGAATAATACGATATTTACAATCCAATTCCACGATTTTTAATTTTTAATTAGCTGTAAGGCTGCCATTGAAGAAATCTCTACGGTATAATTGAAATTCCACGGAAATGAACATGAATAAATCAATAACCAGCATCTCCGAATTCGATACGTAAAAACGACCGTCATATAATTATCAAAACCACAACTGAACTCTGGCCAAATTCTCCTTCAAGAATATCATCATAATCAAAGAAATACATTGATTCAAATCCTAAACCTTATCTCAATCTATCACAAATGCCGAAAAAGATTAATAAACAAATCAATCAACAGAATGTCACAAATAAATAAATCAACAGAATGTCTTTGTTTGATTCCGGGGAATAATGGGGAGAAGAAGGTACAATACCTGACAATGTCTGGGTTTTGAGTCTTGGATTGTTTAGAAGAGCATATGAAATTTAGATAATTGAATTGTTAGTTGGTTCAGTTTTCCTTATATTATTAAAACATTCTTTGGAAATGCGTGTGAGCGGAGGTTAGAGAAGTGGAAGATAGAAGAACTATGGCGGCAACAAGAATCTTGGAAACCGGTCTCCATTTTGGAGCTATAAATAGTGAGAACGTTTTGAATCTTTCTTTGTTGACGAAACTGTCCTTTTTCCTGGTTCTGGTTAATTGATTTTGTGAACCTTTCGCGATGGAACTACTCGATTTGGAAATTATTTAGACGTTGTTCCAAACATGTAAGGTAAGGTCATGGTCATCCATATGATATTCTTGATTCAAAACATTCTCGACGAAAAAAGAATTTATTTAATTTTTTTTTAAAGATAATTTAATTAAATATCAAAATATTATCCTTCTTCCAATTAAACGAAGAAAAATGCTTTTGAAATCTTGAAAATAACCGTTGTTGATTTTCATTAACATCTTATAAATAAGATAACATTTATGGATATGATTTTCTCGTTATGAACATTAGCAAGAATCTATCCAATTTCAAAGAAATTGTTAACTAGGATTAAATCTATCATAAGTCACGTGGGATCAACCAAAATTATAAGAAATTATTTTTGTGAGCACCAATTAATTTAATTAGTCTTGTTGTATAAAGATTTAGGCCATGCTATATGTCACAATTTTATGATACATATCGTGAGTGTAACAGCGTAATATTCTTAAATATGCAACAAATTTATATATAACTATATGAAAATATATTATGTGATTTTTCATTGAAATAATTTTAAATAATAATCAAACTCAACGTAAGTCTTATATAATCAATATAAATTAGATAGGAATAATATTTATATTATTAGGTAATATGTTATCATTGTTATAGAAAAATACTATGCCGCAATTAATGTACAAAATCTTCTAAAATTAGAAATTACAAGTGTATAAAATCTTCTAATATTAGATAAAAATAGACTTGGAGTTATTTTAGCATTTTCTATCTCTATATTTTTATTTATTACTTACGTGCGTATAAATGATAATTTAAATAAATGTATTATTTTTATATTATATTAATAAATTTATAAGATTTTTTTGTATTAACTCATATTTTATCTATTTATTAATTATGTCAAAAAATCTCAATTTAAATATAATTATTTTATTAAATAAATAAAATAATATGACATAATTACCTGTTTATTAAACGGATAATTTAATTATCTAGACCTATTTAATTGGGTTAATTAATATAAAATTTTTTTTATTTAATTAACTATATGTTTAAATGTAATTTAAATATCAAATAATTAAATTTTTATACTAACTATAAAAAATATAAATAAGTTAAAAAAACATAATAAATTAAAATTTTACATTAAAGTTCAAATATATTCTAACAATTTCATTAAAAAAATCAACAAAACAAGCCCCGTGTCATACAAATTTAAGCACAATTTGTCATCTAATTTTAATAAATTATTTAAAAATTATAAATTATAGTTATTATACCGTAGTGTTATTTTTCAATACATATTATATTATATCGGGGTATTATCAATTTTAAAATAGTAAAATAAATATATCATAGTTCAATGTGATGTCATGCGAAATTTTGTACTGTAGTAATACTTTCTAAAACATGTTATATTATATTGTGATATGGTTATTCTTAAAGTAATTAAATAGAATTATCCCTTTTTTAAACTCTAATTAAATTGGATTCTCATTGTTAAATTACAATTTACTTTATTAATCACAGAGTCTCAAAAATTTGACCAAGTAAATTGATTTATGTTAATATTACAATTTATTAAACATTTTTTTATTAATTTTAGATAAATAATAATTTATTAATATAATGAAATTTTGTTGTTATTATCTTTTTATGCTTTTCATTGTGAAATTCACATAATATTGCTTGATATCACAATAAAGACATATTTAGACAATTTTTATTATGGTTATTATATATTATTACAATCTTTAATGCTAAAATTTGTTAAATAACTCAACTTTTGAAACTTATATAATGTTCAAAAGTACAATTTAAGATAATTATTTTTTAACACAATAATAATAATAATAATATTTTATAAATTACATCAAATATAACCACAAACACAAATCAACGCTAAATTTTATTAAATATCCATATTATTGAATATTTTAAATATTAAAAAAAAACATTTTCTATTCAAGCAAAGGCTTTATTATTGAGTTCTTGATGATTTTTTTTTTTCCTGCTTTACATTGTATATAAAATTTTTAATTGCTAAATATCTGAATCTGATTAATAATCCTGAAAAGGTTGAGATTAATTCTATTTTAATATGCATAATCTCGATGGTTGAGTGTAATAGCAAAGGCATTGTGTCTTCCAAGGAAGAAACAGCTCATTCACCTTTCAAATCTAACCAATCATTGGAAACACAAATTCGATCATAAATATCTAAGCACAGTAGATTATTATTTATAAAGGACAATTTCAAAACCCCTGTTATTTGCCTAAAAGTTATTTAACCCCTCATAGAATAATGATAAAATTCATGTTATTGATTATAAAAAATAAAAGGTTGAGATTTTATTATTATTCAGGGAATAAATGACTTTTAAGCAAATTAGGGCGATTTTGAAATTCCCCTTATTTATAAAATGTTCAATTTATATACAGCCGATCACATATGTGACAGGAAACTTTAAATGTCATTAAAAAGAAAATCAGTTATTCAATTACCACAAAATCAAAGATGTTATATGACAGTAACCATTCAACTGTCATCAAAATTCAAAATATAAAAATTATATTAAAAATAAATAAATAGAAGAGTAGATAAGAAAGGAAAATCAAAAATTAAATTCAACATAATATCAAAATTATGTGAAATAAATAGGCATAATATCCACGTCAGAGCAATTTCAAAATTGCAGATGCTATTGCTATAATGCTAACCGAATCCTCCATGTTTATCATTTCAGTTGAGCCATAACAATTTGCTTTCCTTTAGGGAAAAATAGATTCACAATTCACAAATATACAGTGGAAATGAACGTAACAAGGAACAGGCCAGACATCAACAGAAGCATCGTGCGTCACGCAAACAATCAATTAGTGGGCACTTTTCCCATCGAACTCGTACTTCCCTTCATCACCGTCCGATCATCATACTTATCAACATCATCACCATCAGTAGCATCACCACCATCTTCTCCGTCGTCGTCACCACAATCTTCGTCAGACGATAAGGGAACGAGCCAACAAGTTCCGTGCATATGCCCATTCACACAAACAAAATACTCCAACCCACCCTCGTGTGACCCAAGCCTGCTCGCCGCGCTCTTCGGAACGAGCCGAGCTGCAGTCATACTCCAAACGCGAGCCCCACAGTAAGGACATCGAACCTTCTCTTCGAGTTCTACCTGCCGTTCGATCAAACAAGCCCTAGTCTTGGATTTCATAAATCCCCGAAATACCCCTCGAAAAATCCCCAAATCGTCCTCCTTATCGCTAATTGGATGTTCGCACGGGTCACTTACGTACAACAAATCGCCACGACACCTTTTCATCAAAAAGCAACGACCCGAGGTTTTAGAAAAGCGAGACTCTTTCACAAAATGTCCCGGAGAGGGTTTACTAATTTTGAAATTACGAGTTGACTCAAAACCGCAACAGTAAAACATGAGCTTGGCCAGGGCGCGCCATCCACCATGGAGACGACCGTTCGGTGCAACATTAGACAACCCTTCCACCATGCGCGGAGCACGATATACGCAGAGCTTGTGCCAGAGAATTCGTTCTGCAATGGCGCGAAGCTTGCGGTTGAGAGTGGCTGTTAAGCAGAGCATGCGAAGGTCCCATTGCACCGACTCGAAAACGAGTAGAAGTATCCGCTCGTTGAATATGCCCGACTCACCTGACTCAGTCCCCGGACACGTCGGGTTTGGTCGGAGTCTTTTGTTTGTAGTTGTATCCATTGAGAGTATGCTACAGATAGTGATATTTGCGTGCTTATATTCGCCTCATTGTTGAGTTCAAAAGCAGCTGAGTGGTAAATGCTAATAGACACGAAGAACGCGTATAAGAAATGAATGATTGCGTCCTATGGATCCTGCTCTTGGATATGATCACGTGTCAGTTTCTTACTGCTTAGGACGCGTGTTGACATTCAATTGGAAAAATGCCGTGAATGGTCAGCGATAACGTCAATTTTGGAAACCATACGAAGACTGTCCGCCATGTGTCATCAGTTATTCTAGAATTCCGAAACATCTTTATCGTGGCTCGAAAATATCTTCGTTTCTGTTCTTCCGATTCAAGTGAAGTGTAGCAAATGTCACAAAATCCAGTATAAGTATCAGATTAATCATAACGCAAAATAGATATATGCAGATAATTACAAGACGCGTGTCTGCAATGTCCTGAGCTTCCTGTAATTGGATTCTATTTGTTGTTTTAAGAAAGTGGGTTTTTTTCCATGTGTCATCATGTGGTCATCATGGAATGGACCGAAAAGGCAATAACATATTAGAGAATAAAGTGCCCGATCAGGGTTTTGGTTAGAAGCCTGCACAAACCAAGGCTACTTTGTCAGAAAACGGGGACGCGTTGTGAATCACTTTGTCCATTGTCCATTATAGAGCGCGAGGATCCTCTTAACAACTGGCCGACTTTTAATTTAGGAGAAGACGCGCGTTAGTAATTTATTTGGTAATAATTTAATAATTTAATTATTATTAGTGTATCTTATACTTAACCTAAACGAAGACATGACTCCAAATAAGAAATTAACTGGGTCGTCTTGATGGAAAAATGGAGACAAAGCCGTGGATTGGTTAATGATGATGGTTCGATGTTGCACTGTACACTGTGATGCGTATCGCATCCGAAGATCAATCCGGTCAACCTATTACGAGATTATGACGCGTGTACGGATACGTGACACTCACCAACATGTTTTATTCAAGAGTAACGATATAAAGATCGAAGGGACTATAGAATTATGCGAGGAACGGGATGGGTGTGTCCGTGTGTGAGCTCCTTTTCGATATTTGTCTGATACGTGGCGACCCTCCGAAGGCTGACGGACCACCTCTCTTTGGATGTCTGATCACTGATGTGGAGGAAGATATTTTTTTGGACAAAGATGCTTTCTGTCGTTTTTATGCGGTTTTGTTTTTACACGGCGTCGCATAACTTGGTAATGTTCGGTTATGTTGTATCAAACAATTAAAAGTACACAAATTTGTTATTTATATAAATTAATTAATTATTTTTTATTTTTGTAAATTTTTTCTTGTTTATATAAAAAATTTTAATTTTAATTTATATGAATATATTTATATCTTTTATATTTATTTGGATATTTTTTTCGAAACCTAGACCCATCATACGGACATAACTCTCTCTATAAATTTTCGAATACGACGACGTTTCGAGATCTCCTTCTATGATAGTAGAAATGGTTGGATCGTATCGGGTGACATATCCGACGTCATTAGTTCAAAAAATCTTTATTGCATTACTCAATACAAATATATGTTTGGAAGAAATTATCAGCACCACCTGTTTGAAACTTTGTGTCGTGATATTCGATCAAACACCTATTATATACGGTATTGGAGCTTTGGGGATAACTGTGACGTAGAACAGTATTTACGACACTAATCTATAATGTCATAAAAGGTCTAACACATCTCTAAAAAGAACATTAGGAATTCAGAGCCTCGGGAAACCGGGGTAGGGGCCTTGGGTACACGTAACATGGTACGACACCTACAACAATCATGCCCTGTGATTCTTGCAACAAACTTTTAGGACAAATTAGTTCAATAATAACACATGTCAACAGGTAATAATTTCATGATTTCACACAACTGAA
>JAVXUL010000001.1:19812774-19832589 GCA_035590515.1 Trichilia minutiflora
AGAGTATTTGACAGTGGCTTTCACAATTTTGCTTAAAGGAGGGGAGGTATTTATAGGCAAAGTCCAGGAGACTTCGATCGTTAGTTTTGATCCAACGGACCAAAGAATGCCACGCCACCCGAAGGTAGAACGTCAAGAGTCAGCTCTCTTCGAAATTGAAATAAGGTAGGACCTGCCCCAACATGTAATTATGATGGCCCGGATATCGCGTACTCCTAGATTGACTCAGCAATGGAGAAGGGACACGTGCAGGACGATTGCGTTCCCAAGGGGATGACGGAGACGTAGCGTTAGTCGAGCCAGTCGAGCAGAAATTGCACAGCTTTCAATTAAAACAATTATTTAATTAAAAATTGGGGGGCTTAGTGTTTGGGAATTTTACCGACGCCCAGGCCTATCTCCACGCCCTTGTCCAAGCCCACCAAGTACACGTATCCAGCAGGTTCCCTTATACAGTGTCGTTCCAAGAAGCTGGTCAGGCCAACAGGAAGATAGCCGAACCACCTTGGGCACTCTGCCTGAGACAACCAGTCAGAAACTCTTCTTCGAGTTAATTGCTGTCAACTTGCTTTCGGGTAGGAGCCTTCATCAACAGTTATCCTCGGAGTCGGGGGGTCGGATCAATAACCTATTATGCAACAGTACGGATTTACGAACACTCAGGGTATGCTAGTCCCCACCCCTCCACCTCCTGACGACACCGAGGTTACACCCTGCCGCATCAAGGTCTCTCGGTAATCAGGGGATTTCATTCTCGAGAGAGCTAGAAGCTCTGTTCGGAGGTACAAATATTCGGGGGCTCGGGGATGACGTGGCAAGGAACAATGTCACAATTCCCCACGTCTTCTAACTTTACAATAGGTCACTCTAGGCACGTCAGCCATATAGCAACACGTGTCTAGGGATACGCTCTCCTAAGCTTTCCATATACAACGTCCAGAAATCAAGAGAAAAGGGGGATTCGATTCAATTAACAGGGAGATTCGTGAGAACAACATTGAGAGAAACTTACTGTGAGACATTCTTTCTAATTTTTCGGTGCATACAGGCATCATACTCAGGGATAGAACATTCTATACCATCCATACTCTTCATACATTCTTGTTTGCTTGCATGCACACCTATTGCACACACCAAATAAAACCCTCTCTGACTTAAGCATTAGAGGATTTTCGCCGAAAAACCGGCTTTACCTCTGAGGTGCTCTGTATGTCTTGCAGTTCCAAACTCAAGGACAAGAAGAAAGACCTGCTGGTGCTTGAAGTCGTAGACGAGACCGATTTCTTACATCAACAATACTCATTTAAAACAAATCAATAAAAATAAATGCACAAAATTACTAGTTCAAAATAAAATAATATAAAAAATAAATCTATAAATATATTAGTTCAAAGTTAAATAACCATAAAAATACATATAATTACACTAGTTTAAATTAAATTTTGTGAAAGATATGTATATAATTGTAATAAGTATTAAAAACTTAGGACAGTCTATAAATTTTATCTAATTCAGACTTAGATACTCTATCATTAATTGAGTTTTAAATTAAGTTATGATGGTTTCAAACTTGAAAATGGTCGGATTGAATATTTTTACGGATTCAAAAAAAAAAATATAATAAGAGTAAGTTCATAAATTTTTTTAAAGATTTTATGCAATATTGTTGAGGGCATCAAATACTATTTAGACCTTAACCGAGATTAGTATATTATAAATAAAAGATATAATTATTAAAAATACACGTGAAAAAATCACGGAGCTAATGAAAAATGATGACAATAAAATTTATGCATCACGAATGGTCCGAATGGAAGAAATATACCAAGTTGGTGTGGTGTCTAGGCTTTGGCTTCTGTACCATCCATTGCACGTGACCCACCAAGCAATGGCGATAAGCATGCGCACGAGAATCCTCAATTGTTTTTTCCCCAGTAAAATTGAGGGGTAATCACAAATTCCCCCTTATAGTTAGTGGAAAAGCCAATCACCCCCCTGTCAGATTTTTTATTAAATCTCAACCATTGATTATCAAAAATGGACAGCTGAGATTTGACAAAAAATCTGACAAGGGGGTGATTGACTTTTCCACTAACTATAGGGGGGAATTTGTGATTACCCCGTAAAATTGAACTGAATCTATGTTCGGCGCACGTTAGCTTACTGTTCATCTGTGTTGTTAACCTAAACCACAAGCGTATTGTAGATCATCGCTCACTGAACAATTTCACTATCTGTCAATTCGTTCTCTTTTGTGGTGAAGACCTTTCTGGCCCAATAAATAACTCCCAATTTACACGGACAGTCTGATACGCAAACTCACTGGCGTTTGTTGTTACGGGAGAATTAGGTTTTATGAAATACTCGCTCTTCTCTTGCCTTTGATATTGTGCCTTTCAAATGCCTGCAAATTTCATTGACAAATCGTGCCTCCACAACCCTAGACACTGCCAAAGAGCTCCCTCGCCGCGAGCATTTTTGGCCAATTTCCGAGTTTCTTTATTTTGTCATAACTTCAACTCGTTTGTTGTCATAGAATTTTCTTGATTGGGGATAAGATTCTCCGATGGCGCCCAGTCGGAGAAAAGGAGCGGGCAAAGCCGCTGCCGCTGCCGCCACCCGCCGCCAATGGAAGGTCGGCGACCTCGTGCTAGCCAAAGTCAAAGGTTTCCCTGCTTGGCCTGCTACGGTATGCCGCACGTCATTTATCTCTACTTGTTTATATGAACTCATTAGGCAGAAAAAATGTTGGCTTTTCAGGGATTGGGCTGTTCAAAAATATGAATTTAGTTAGGGTTTGTATCAGCTGCTGTACTAGGGATTTTGTTATTTGGGATTTTTTTTAGATCTATATTGTAGGTTGATTTTTACCTGTTGTTTATTAGTTCCTTTTTAACTTTTAATGCTATTTGCACGCTGACGTGATAGGAGTTATTTTGCATTTGGTTGCTAGAACAATAAAAGATGGACCTTTTGTATTCATCGTTGTAATATTTGTTAATTAGGTGCCATTTTTGGCATAATTTAGTCAAATTTAATTGCCATCATTGTAAGTACAAAGTTATAAAGCCTTCTGTTTATCTTTTGTTAAGGTGAGGGCTTTTGGAGGAGCTGATTATTCTTTCTGGTGGAATTGGAACATTTTGTTGAATTATTTTTGAAAGTGTGATTATTTTGTTGTTGACATGCTTTCACTTTTCAAAATAAGTTTCTTCTTTAGCGCTTAGATCTTGCAGCTTTAGCTTGATCAACTCAAGTCATGCAAAGACCTTTTATTTCTTTTTTCAATATTGCCTTGATTTTTGTTTGGTGGAATATTATTATGGCTTTGCTGTTGGGCTTATTGCTGGTTTTGATGGCAGGTAAGTAAGCCTGAAAAGTGGGGCTATCCTGCTGATTGGAAGAAAGTACTGGTCTACTTCTTTGGAACCCAACAAATGTGAGTTTCTTGGCTATGTTTTGGTTGTTTTTGTCATAATTTGTCCAAGTGAATATGTTGCATAGTGAATTCTTATTGCTTAAACCTTTGATGTTTTGAGTTGATTTATGGATGGGTATAAAAAATTTTCATTTATTAACAATCATATAGATTTATTATGATTTGGTATTTCTGTTACATGTTACTGTGGGAAGGACATGGTAACTAAGGTTGACTGTGCTGACTATAGAGGCATCTAAATGACTATGTTTCAGATGTGAGCTAACTTTTTCTACTCTAGTTGCTAATTTTATTTTATAATTTTTATATTTTGTATCTTTGTCAGTTTTCCTTCCATTTTTTTCCCAATTTGATGATATTGATCACCTGATGAGAAATTGGATATTGAGTAATTCTTCTTCCTCCTTTGCTCATTGGAGCAAGAGAGGTGGTAAATTGTTGTTTGTTGGGAAGTGATTACTTTACCCCCCTTTTTTTAACACCATTCACCGGTAATCTGTTAGGTTTGTTTTATATCAAATGGTATTTTCTTGTTGAAAGTGAGCAAATATAACTAATAGTGGGAGTCCTTTTGGTGTACATTGTAGGCAATTGAGGTCTAGACGTTTTATATGAACACATTTTTTAAATTACTACTGTCTGTAGATTATTTGTCAGAGGACAGGAATAGTAAGTATCATGCGTTGGTTATGCATGGTAACAACCATTGCTTTTATCCCTGCAAAGGCTTGTCCTTCGTATCATAGTAGGTTAATTGGAAAAACATTTTGTATACTTTTTTCTTTGTTGTAGTAGATAATCATATGATAAATAGATTAAAAAAAGCATGGAGATTAGCTTCTCTTGGTATTCATGCTTTTTAATGTATTTGATTTGTATTCACTGACATCACTAGTCTGAAATTGCACTTTCTTCCGATCCTATTTACTGCTTGGGGGATTTGAAGTGTTTACTCCTGCAACTTGTTAAGATGTATTTGGTTAGCAATCTTGGGTCATGGTGGCTAGTGGTGCCTCCAATAAGAGTTACAAAGACTTTTGTGCCTTCCATTCCTGCGTGCAGTAGTTTGTTTAAATACATGGTTGAGGTGTTTTGGCATATTAGTGTGGAAGCAGGCAGTTGCATTAGTTCTATGGTCTCCTTTGGCTGTTGTATCATGAAGGGTGTTGTTCGGTACCCTTTTTGATTTTTTTCTGTTTCATGATGTTGCTTTTGGATTTTAGAAGAACAAAATTCATTTTCTGAAGGTAATATTGCGCTTGAATGTATTTCAGTCATTTATACATGTTGGCAAATTAGGATTCTTCTAACCACCAAATACTTCTATTTTTTTCCTTAAGATACTGATTTCAAAATATACTACCAGATGTCTTGTTGAATTTAGGTTACAATATTCACATTGCATGTCACAAATTTGTTTTACAAAGAGTTGACTATTTGAAAGGATATCTAATAACTAAGTTTTCAGAATACCTTTTCCCTAGTGGTTTATGTGTATGAAATATAGTGGTGGTTGACTTATTTAAATGTTTTGAATTGAAAGCATTTTGACATGGGCTATTTGTGAGTAATATAAGATGGGGGGCTTTTTGGTACAACGATTTGTGATGAAATAGGATTGAGAGATCGTCATGATTTGGGATTATATTCATTTATGTTTTATATTAGAGATTTTATAACTACACTTACAAATAAGAAAAGTTTGAGCTGGGCAGTGTTTTTTGTATAAAGTGATATAGAAATGGTTTCTTTAAAATGTCTGGCATATTCTCAACAAATAAATTTTGAATTTCAACGAGTCTAAAAATTGTCTTAGAATTCCATAGCCAAGTTAATTTGAGGAAGACAAATCCAGTAGCTAACGAAAGAATAATTTCATACGGTGTTATTGATGTACTTTTATCCTAGAAAATTGTGTATTTTGAATCTGATTGCAATTTTAAACTGCAATTAAATGCTTTAGTTAGATTTCTGTTTGTTGTAGTTAGGAAGGTCAGAGATGGAGTGGAATTGCTCATCTTTGATGGATGATTTCATGATAGATTTTTTGATGATTGTTACCTAAGCCAAAAGTAATCAGATCATTGAGTTGAGTTCTCATTTTCAAATTAGTCTTAATTTATAAAGTTTTGGGTGGTAAATTTATCAATTACTTGAAGGGGCCTGTGCTTTAGTGAATTCTCAGGCATTGGCAACTGATGGCCATATGAGCTATGGAGTCTTTTTTTTTTTTCCTTTTAACTTTGGATTGATGCCTGGTAAATTTTAGACCTCAATATTTGTTAACAATTCTTTCAAATCACTGATGACAGAATCACCTCATTGTACAATAAATTTTTAGATGCAGGGATTGTGCTATTTTTCAAAATTTGAAATTGAGAGGCAGTTATCCTTAAATTTTCTCACAAATATATTCCATTACAAATCATACCCAAGATTAATCTTAAAATAATTATTGAATTCCAACTCTTATTAGGAAACAAAATTATGAAAACCTAAATAAGATTATTTTATTACTTTTCTACTTCTACTTTTTATTTCCTGACAATATAATTGAAGAAATTATATTTTTTGCTTTAGTTTATTTTAAGATAGCAAAACAAATATAAAAATTAAAAATATTTAATAATTAACTGTATGTATGCATGCATGCATGTATATGTATATAGCACTTCAAGTAAGAAGAATTTTCATTCAACATTGTATACATTTTATTCATTTGTACTATCACAATATTCAAGCTATAAAATTTATCAAAAGCATATAAACTGCTTTGAAACTCACAATACTTTTAAAAGTAAAATTTCAGTAATTATTTCTTCAGCACAATTGAAGCAGGCTATTTTATAATCTACAACAACCCTAAAGTAGCCCCAATTTTTATGCATTACTCTCTACCCAGTGTCTTTTATTTTCTTAATTTCTTCTGGGCTTCTGTTTTTAGGCAGTGCATGATCCTTCAAGCTGTAATACTGTCAGTTTGGAATAATTATCCTTGTAGAGAGCTTTTCCAAAGTTGATAAATAGATCCATGGTTGAGAAATCCTATGGTACTTGATTTTCCAACATTCTGTCTATCTGTCAGAGCTTTGTACTACCTAAATTGCAAATGTTCACAACATGTTCTCTTTTGATTGGCCTTGTCTCTTTGAGATTTGTTCGCCATCAAGGTGTTAGGATGTTGTTACCTTGTCCTCTCTCCCTTGCTTTTGACACTTTATACGTTCTTGTAAATTCTAATAGACTTTCATTTGTAAAGGCAATATTTCTTTGAATTATAGATATTGTTTGTATAAAGTTATAAAAAATTCTCTAGGAACATTGCCAGTAATGTTTATCAACATGAGAAAATTAGCATTCAAGCATACGGAATTGTTTTATGTTTGATATAAATATAGGACTTGTGTTTATACAAGGTTTGGAATTTCCTTCCGATGAAAATTAAATACTGGCAAAACTTTATAGCATCTTGTGAGGACTTGTGTTTGCTGAACATCGTGGATATATTCGTGGCTTGTAGCCTCTAAGTATATGAAATTATATTTTGTGTCTATCATCTATTATGGGATCTAAAATATATTTTAGCGGCACAGAATTTTGTTGTAATGCTATTTATGCATTTGAAAAACATTATTACATCATGCAATGACTTGTGGCTGGTGAAAGTTATTGATGTATTGTAGCCTGCAATTGGAGATTATAATGATATTTGTGTGCTGCTCTTGTCTTTTGTGTTCTTTGTTGTAGCTGAAATATTCTAGGTTGATCACGTCTTTTTACAAGGAGGTTTGATGGTCTTAGTATTCCTCTAATATGGAGATTATTGATGGGCTTCTACATCTAATGCAGAAATTGTAACCCTGTAATGAAGAATATAAGTAAACTTTCTAGTTTACTCTTATTGGGGCTATTTGAAGGAAGCAGCAGGAAAAAATAAAGAAACGAACTTATTGTTTTCCTTTTGTGTGGAATTACTCTGTAAGATAATGATTACATTTATTTTTTATTAGTAATAGGTTCATATTCACAAATTGTGCGTTTATTGTTCATGCAGTTGTGTCTATGCACAAGTGATTGGTTTAATGCAACATTTATTATTTTCATGTGAAAGACTGGTCATATAATTGTTGATTTAGTACTCCTTTTAATGTTTTCTATCAAAAAGAAAATTATTGCTCCTTTTGTAGTGTTTTTTTTTTGTCTTTGATATAAAAGAATTAGTTTTATTTTTTCTTCTGTGTTTGAACTTTATTTGTGTTATCCTTGTAATCTCTGGGTGGTGTTTTGTTGACTTTTTCAATGTCTTATCTTGTTGGTCTTTCTACATTATTCCAAAAGCTTAATGGTCTTGGATCTTTTCATTTTGTTGGGATAATTTTATCTCTTCTTACACTTGTCTCCTTAAGTGCTTTTGGTGGTGGCTAGATGAACACAGCCGGTTGGTTTCCTAATTTTTGAGTACTTTATCTTGCAGAGCCTTCTGCAACCCTGCTGATGTTGAAGCATTTACGGAAGAGAAGAAACAATCTCTTTTGGTTAAACTCCAGGGAAGGGGTGCAGATTTTGTTCGTGCAGTGCGGGAGATTGTAGATAGTTATGAGAAGTCAAAGAAACAGGACCGAGTGGATTCAAATTCTGCTGATGAGGTCATTTTGGCCAATGGTGTGAATTCAGTGGATTCATCTTCCCACTTTGGTTTGGAGGATCAAACAGAAGTTTCTGAAGCAACTCTTGATTTACAAATGAATCCTTCTAATTCTACTACAGCTGGAGATGATCCAGGTCCTCTGACAGAGGATACTGCTGCTGCACAACAGTTAGACAGATTGCCGGCTAAAGAGGCATCATCTGAGCAACCTTCTGATAATTTACTTGTTAAAGAAACACCTGTTTTAACAACCTACTCCTCAAGGAAAAGATCTGTAGGTTTACAGTCCTCCCAAAGTACACAAAGAAATACACTGTCAGCTCGGAGGTCTAGAAGCTCGACCAGGGTTGAATCTGGTAAATTACAAAACTTCAAGATGCCATATAATATTGATGGGAAGAATGATGTGGACATTTCAGCTAATGTAATCCGAGATGGATCCTTGCGAAGGAACAAACGAATCAGGAAATCTCCAGATGCATCCGAATGCGATGACATGGATTCATCTGCTTTTATGTCAAATGGTAGCATTGAAGACAATAGTTCGGAGATTGTAACTGCTGAATCTGATGCCTTTAGTTTGAATGAAGGCAGCACGGTGGACTCTGGTTGTAAAGTTGAACACTCAGAGACTCTGGTTGAGTGCCTGGATGGAGATGTTGAGTTGAGCAAAGGGTTTGATTTTCAAATAAAGGCTGTTGTCATTAAGAAAAAAAGAAAAACAAATCGAAAGAGAGTAACTAATGATACTGCTGATCTTCCTGCTAGAACTGACGTGCAAGCGGAATTGGTTGTTGGAACACATAATACTTGTCATATTTCACAAAACATTGGTGGCAATTTAGATGAAAATCATTTCAAAGAAGATGGAGATGAGCACCTACCATTGGTTAAACGGGCCAGGGTGAGAATGGGCAAACCATCTGCTGCAGAAGAGTTGAAAAGCTCTTCACAGATTGAAGAAAAACCTTCCTTGGATGTTACTGTTAATCTTTTGGAGCAAACCGCTGATACAGGTCCTGCTTTTAAACAATCTACAGATAATGTATCACCTTTGAAGGTTTCCAATGAAATTTTGGGAAATAGGCCACAACCTTGGAAAGGTACGAGAAACCAATCACTTGGCTGTTCAGCAGATGGTGAAGCTGCCTTACCTCCGTCCAAACGGCTTCATCGTGCCTTGGAAGCAATGTCAGCTAATGCAGCTGAAGAAGGCCAAGAATGTGTTGAAGCATCATCAACCATAAACACATCTATTAATGGGTTTTGTGCTGATTCCATTAATCAATGTTATCATGAAACTGGTTGTAGCAGAGACAGAAGCAGTTTGGTGCTGCAGAGAGTAGAGTTGCTTGGCACTGATGCATCTGGGTTATATTCCAGTTCAAACTTGAAACGTTTGGAGGGTTCAACCAAAACTTCTGGAGAAGCTCAAATTTGTGATCTACCTACTAAGAATTCTGATAGCCAAAAACTAGAATTCTGTGGAGACGATGTAGGGCCTGTTGACAATGTTTGTGGCAAAGATCTTAATGGATCATCTTTATCTATTCATACCATTCAAACTGTGGTTAAAACCCAAAGTCCAGAACACATGCTGCCGAATACTGAAAGAAAGTCTAGTTTCAGATCAGATCAAGATTCATTAGATCAATTGTTGCCTTCGAAGGATGAAGGCTATACTGAAAATTTTCAGTTGGAAGATTTTGGAGCTGAAATTGTTGATAAAGACTGTATTACTTTAGAACATGTTGAGTTGAGTCTGGAGCCAGTCTCAGTGGCTGACAAAAGTGCTAAATTTTCTCTTCGAAACGGCGCAAATGTGCATCAATACAGTGCAGAGGGTGTGGATTGTGAGAATACTGAGTCTTTGAAGTCACCAATTGGTGACAATGGCCATATTAACAGCATGTAAGTTCATGTGCCTAATTTTGCTATTGTTATTCTCTAAAAGACTAAATAGTATTTTGGTGTCTGTTTCTCAAAGATTCTTTTCCCCTGTCTCTTAGGGACATGAATTCTGTTTAAACGGTGAACTTGTGAGGCTCCTTGATAACTAAATTACCTTTAGAATGTCATTTTGTTAATTTGAAAGCTGATTTGAAATGGGTTACGGTAATAAATTATTGGCTCAACTTTGTTTCTTGTTAATTATTTATTTGTTTTTTTCATACTTAGTATCTTTAGTCCTTTCTTTTCAAAAATTTCAGTATCTGTTTTTGCATATTTATCTTAGGTGTGAGGAATTGGAAGAAGTCAAACAAAAAGAAAAGCAAAAGGATACAAGTTCTATTTATGTTTCTGACGATCATTTGGGTGACAAGGGCGTGACAAGTGTCCCATCTCCTGCTGAGGGAGTGGATTCTCCTGCAAGGGTCTCTCCACCAAATACCTCGCTCTGCCACATAGCCACTTCAGAAAGTGCCAATATTGTTCAAAGCAATGGCTGTGGTCCCCATGTCCATTCACTGCAGAAGAAAATTCTGGGTGCTTCTGTTGCCGATGAAGGCAAAGCTGACACATCAGTGACCCAAAGACCAAAATTTGTTGAAATGTTGAGCATTCTTTCAGAAGCGCATACTACTCTATCTTCCTTTGAGGCTGTGCTTCGATCATTGACTAGGACGAAGGAGAGTATTGGTCGAGCAACTCGCATAGCTATTGACTGTGCTAAATTTGGTGTCTCTTCTAAGGTACAAAAATGTCATTTTCTAATAGTTGAGACATGTCATTTGTTTTATCTTTAGAAGTATTGATTTTAAGTGAGATTGGTGGGAGAGATTATGGTTTGCTTGTGTCATTTTGCTACACTTTTAACATATGGCACTTCAGTTTGTATACCTGTTTGATGAATGTATTCTATATACCATCTTATTTGGTTCACTGATGGTGAGAGTTTATTTCTTTGTAGATCATTAGTGAAGCTTGAATTTTGTGTATCTTTACACAAGATTCACCAACTCACCATAGGTGATTGATGCTGATGTGGGAAGTAGAGTTATTCATATATGTGTAAAGTAGAATATAACAGGGAAAGATTTTAAGAAATTTCCTTTATCTTACATGCAGTGATGATATGTCCATGGGTGTTTGTAAGATTTTTATATTTTATTTTATTTTTTATTCATCTTGATCGTGTTGTACGGTTTGCTTTTAGTTTCCAACAAAAGTCTTAATTGACAATGGGCTTCAAAAAATATATCGGACTTCATTTATTCGATAGAGTTAATAGATGTTTAATTTTGATTGTTTTCCAAAATATTAGAAGTATTCGATCTGTTAGGCAAAAGTAAAGTCCTATAATATATTTAACATAACGTTGAGTCTCAAATGTTAGTTCTTGTATATGTGGCCTCTTTAAATCTTTGATACCTTTTAATACTTGAACCTTTTGTTTGAGAGAGTAAAATCTAATCTTTTCTCAGATTTTCTAAATTATAAACCAGTTATATGATTGGAGGGTCTTTTTTTTTTCCTATGTGGCATGGAATAATTACTTATTTGCTTGGATTCTTTTCCTGTTGGAGCATTTGCAACTTGAAATGCATCCCGTAGACAGTATCTCAAATAGTACATAAACTTTGATATTTTAATTATGACCATTTAAGTTATCTAGAGATTTTAGTTAATAATATATCTTCTGTTTTGTGTTTTCTTTTTCTCATTGTAGGTTGTTTTGATTACACATTTAACCTCTTTCATGTAGGGAAGTCACAATTATGCTTATATTTATTTTTACTGTCCTGACATGGTGGGTTTATTGTTTGTCACTTTGAACGGGTACATTAAATCTTTGTTGAATTTAGTTATGTATTGTTCTTACTTCTTAGCATGGTTAATACTTAAATCTCATCATTCTGCAGTCAATAAGTTTTCTTCTCCATGAAGTTGTAATGATAATGTAGTTATAATGGAAATAAGACCATATGAACTTTCACATGATAATAGAGTTGTAATGAATTAATGAATATATTCAGCTCAGCTATTTCTTTTTGATATTGTTGTTTTCTGTATAAACTAGGTGATGGAAATTGTAGCCCGTAATTTGGAAAGCGAGTCTAGCTTACACAGAAGGGTGGATTTGTTCTTCCTTGTAGATTCTATCATGCAATGCTCTCGAGGTTTGAAAGGTAATATATCTACAGTTATGTTGTAATACAATTCCTTATGGTAGTTTCATTTCATGATCGTGTTATGAAAATTTGTGTTGATCAAATATTACATCCGTTTGTGTGGATTCTGATTTTGTTGATATTGACTTGGAATGTCCAGGTGATGTCGGTGGTATATACCCTTCAGCTATTCTGGCAGTCTTGCCACGGTTACTGTCAGCCGCTGCTCCTCCTGGAAGCGTGGCTCAGGAAAATCGTAGGCAGTGTTTGAAGGTAAGGATTTTTTCCTGATTCAATGCTGTAATTTATTAAATTTCTTATATTTTGGTTGTTTCATAACCTTTCATGTTCTTTTACATAGGTTTTAAGGGTTTGGCTGGAAAGGAAAATCCTTCCAGAATCTGTTATTCGTCACCATATGCGAGAACTCAATTCTTTTTGTTGTTCATCTTCTGCTGGTGCCTATTCTCGCCGCTCAGCAAGAACAGAAAGGGCTTTAGATGATCCTGTTAGAGACATGGAGGGCATGCTTGTTGATGAATATGGGAGGTGTGGCTTTGATGGAGCTTTTTGTTGTCTAAACCAACTTAAATATTCCTATAATATCATTTGCTGACACATTTTTGTTGTTCCAGCAATTCAAATTTTCAGCTTCCTGGATTTTGTTTGCCCCGCATGCTTAAGGATGTAGATGAAGGAAGTGATTCTGATGGAGGTAGTTTTGAGGCTGTCACTCCCGAACATAATTCTGAGGCCCCTGATGAATGTGATGCTACTCCTGCAATCAAAAAGCATAGTCATATCTTGGAAGATGTTGATGGTGAACTTGAAATGGAGGATGTAGCTCCCACTTGTGATGTGGAAATGAGTTTGACTCCTCGAGTCGACCCTGCACAGACATCGTATGATCAGTTATTGCCCTTTGTGCCTCCTCTGCCACAAGACGTGCCACCATCATCACCGCCACTACCATCATCTCCCCCTCCCCAACAACATCCTCCCCTTCCTCATCCATGTGCATTGTCTGACCCTTACTCTAATGGAACCAGTGCACATGTAAGTCCAATCGTTGTTTGGATATCTGGAATTTACTTAGTAGTAGTATGATAGAAGTGGAATCTGTTATCCACTATTTTTTTTATGAATTTTTAAAATAATGGATTTTGCATATATTTGTAGAATATGCAAAGTGATCTGCAACATTCTGTAGCCCAGCAGTCAGTTGTGCCAAGAATCAATCCAACGATACCCATCAGTGCAGTTCATTATCATGAGTGTGGAGATCTTCAGATGCCAATGCAGATGTCTGAGTCTACTAGCTCTTTTGGTAGATATCCTGTATGTCCATTGAATAGTGTTCAAGATACTGACGGCCCAAGGTTCCATAACAAGCCATACCCTCGCCGGCCACCTCATGCTCTACACTCAAATCAGTTCTCATATGTGAAGTCTCGGAGGGGGGCCCCACAACCTTTGCACCCTCGTAGGTTCCATTCTCTGCCAAATATTGATGGTGGAAACTTTTGCAATAACCATGATAGAATGAAACCGGCCCCACATGAACACCGAGAGAGCTGGAGGTTTCCTGCACCATCTTATTCTGGTAATTTTCTATTAAAATATAGTTCACAAGTAAGGATTGGAGGGAGTTGTGGAAATGTCATTGTTAGCGCTGTTCTCTAGTTACATTGTTAATATTCTATTTGTTTTCATCCAGGTTCAAGATATCCTGATGAAACCAAAGAGTCTTATGCATCTGGTTCATATGGTGGTCCTCCACGCAAGCATACAAGATTCCCAAACCGAGATTGGGCATATCCTCCAAGGCCGATGAATCACAGAAGTTCATTACACATGAGACCACCTTCTGGAGGTGCAGTTCCTGTGGGAATAAGAGGTGTGTAAATCTTTCTATTAGATTTTCACTCGAAAGAAAACCAAAAATATATGTTGTTAGCCTTTTGAAGTTTCTATCTACTTCACAAACTGCTCTTGCAATGTCATGGGGGCATCAATAATTTGTTTATGGTTTGCTCTGTCCTTTTTACCACTACATTTAGGTTGCCAACATTGTAAAACTGGAAGAAGTTCAAGAATATCCGTCTTATTTATCTATTTATTTATTGTTTTAGCTCCAGGTGTTTGGCGGCCAAGATGAAAAAGTATTTTTGGACTAGAAGGAATCGGTATGTCATTGTAAAGAATTTTGTTTACACATGTTGCATGGAATATAACCATAGCAGCGTAATTATATGTAATTTGAGTTGCACTGTTTGTAAATCTTCTTGTTTATCGAAACTTTCTACCCTTGCTTTTATCAAAGGTGCACCGCTTTTGAGACAAAAGAACTTTTTTGACAATTACATTGATTTTTAATTTGAAAGTTGTAATCCATGCAAGTGAAATGTTGTTGTCATTTGAATTACATCAACACGGTTTTATGCTTATCAACCATTTGTCGTGCTTTGCAATTGATAGGTCCTTGGCAGTTTTTGATCTGGGTCTGCGGCTTGTGCAATAGAGTCCCTTACCTGGCCATATTGTCTTTGGATCAAGTAAATTAAAATTTAAGGTGTGAGCTTCAAGGGACAGGAGATGAGATGAGCCTACGTTGACCTGCTGCCTGCAGCTGCTACCGGGTGGGTTGTATATACATATATACCTATAAACTCATCTGCAAGTGCATAACGCAGAGGGCGACAATTGTAGAGAGATTTGGGAAGCTTTAACTAACTATAGGATGTCTCATATCAAATTTAGTTCCTTTTTTTTATTATTTTTATAATAAACATTTTTGTTATAATTGATTTGTTGGAAGCCCTCGTAGGAATATTCTATCAAAATTTTTTACTGTAAGTGGTGATGGGGGAGCCAAATGAACTCTGTTTGGCATTTTGCTGTAAACAGTCTTTTTATTTACTTGTTCATACATTTGAACATTTTACAGCTTACAAAAAAGGATGTTAGAAGAGTGTTTCTGAGTTGTATATCATTGAACGAAATCTTACATCCTGACTGGATTCTGTATTGAATTGAATCTGTAAGTCTGAGGTGCAGTTGGGGTGTGCAAAAGCACGTCTTTTTCATTCTTCTTCCTGCACCTAATTGTCTATTAATTATTAAAACGTTGATTTGAAACTAATTGATGACGACGACGAAATTGTCAACAATTAAAGCTAATTATCGAGTAATTGCTGCCAATGTTAACGACGTTGATTTCAAAGAAGCAAGTATAAATTGAAAATAAATAAATAAATAAACATAATCCTTTTCTACAAAATTCTTATATTAGCGCGGTAACCGCTATTAAATTTCAACACGCAAACCGAACGGAATAGCACAAAGTACTCGTCACTGCAACGTAACTCCGAGAAAATTAAAAACCTTTGTCCGTATGATAAGGGCATTCATTCCATCACGGCCATTTGTTTCCATTTTCCAATCCAAAACTCAAAACAAAAATATCGAAACAGACTTTGAGCGCAAGGAAAATAAATGGGTGCTTCTGAATCAGTTCCTGAGAAATCAATCCACGATTTCACAGTGAAGGTATTTTTGTTTCTAAGTTTGTGTTTTCAGAGTTTAGTGTGATATTTATGGTAAAACGGAATCTGGGTTTCGAGCAGGATAGCAAGGGAAACGACGTGGACCTCAGTATTTACAAAGGAAAGGTTCTCCTGATCGTCAATGTGGCCTCCAAATGGTTCTTGTTTCTTTCTTTTTAATATCTTGAAACATTTTTTATTTGTTTATTTTGGGAATAGTTGTTTCTTTATCAGATTTTTGGGTATCTTTTTTTTGATGTATTTGGCTGTGGAACAGTGGGTTTACTGATTCTAATTACACCCAGTTGACTGATCTGTACAATAAATACAAGGATAAAGGTTAGCTCTTTTTCATTTTAGTTTTTTGTATAATTGAGTCATCGCAAATATTCCGGATGGATTATGCTAGTTTTCCTTTCTTTCATTTTTTAACGTTTGAAGTGCATCATTCTATTGGATTTTTTTTTCTCCTTAATTTTGCTTTTTATTACTCTTATTACAACTTAAGATGATATATAGTCCTTTGATGCGTGGCTTTTGTCTGTGGCTTGAACAACTGGTTGAACATAAATTTATGTTTTCATTTCTTCGGTTGTTTACTTAACTTTTTTTTATTTTTTGGGTCATTGATTGATTTGCATAGTATGTCATAGCTCAATGTTTTTTTACAATGAGTTTTAGTGTATAAATCTTATTTTTTTATTTCTATGAAAACTGGTTTCAGGTTTTGAGACCTTGGCATTTCCTTGTAATCAATTTTTGATGCAAGAGCCTGGGACAAGCGAGGAGGTCCAAGAATTTGCATGTACGAAATACAAGGCTGAATTTCCAATTTTTCAAAAGGTAACTTCTTATTGGTATAATAGTGTAATCTTGCTCCAGATTTGAATATAAACATTTTTGTTTCGAAGTTGCTTGCTATCTTTTTAGAAACCGATTGATGACCAATCATTGAGTTCATACAGTGGTTCGATTTTTCTTTTTTTAACTACACTTTGTTGTTATTAATAACATTTAATCCATTTTATCTTGCTTCTAAGTCTGATAGGTTTTGGAATGTGCTAGATGTGAGTGATTTGAAATTATTAATGTGGTGAACTATTTTGGTTTGAAATATGCAATTATTCTGTTGTAAGCCTAATGGCTACCTATTACTAGGAAAAGAAAGATTTTTCGCCTTCAAAAGTTACGAGAATGTCATCAGAAGAAGTGGCATAACTAGTTCAAAATTTATGAGATCAAGTGCACGACGCATTGGCCAACATTTTATATTCACCCCATGTTAAATCACCTCAATTGCTGATAGAGAAGCAATTACCTAATATATCAAGTTGAAGCCATAAATTTTCAGCTTGAAACTTGTTTGGTGTCATTATTGTTTTAGTTGTGATTTCCTTTATGTCAGTCACAAATTTTTTTTAGTCATTAGTATGCCTTCCCAAATTCTTAGAAAATCTGGAAAATCAAATGTGATTCTTACTATAGTTATTTTTGGTTGATGTTCACCTTTATTGAGGACAAAGCTCATTCATAGTTCAAAATTTAAAACAAAGTTTGTTGAATGTCTTGTCCCCTTGCATGTTTTACTATGTTGAATTGTTGATGAATTTTCATATATGTAAAAGATTTTTCACCTCGCATCTTTTTGAAAGTTTAGCTTGTTCTTGGACCAGTTATACTGGGTCTTTATTATTGCTATTTTGTATTCAATTTCTTAAGTTCTGTGGATTGATTATCATATGTTGAATTCTATTATATTTGGATTGATTATCATATGTTGAATTCTATTATATTTGGATTGATTATCATATGTTGAATTCTATTATATTTAGGTACGTGTCAATGGTTCAAATGCAGCACCAATTTATAAATTCCTCAAAGCAAATAAATCGGGATTCCTTGGGTCTAGAATAAAGTGGAACTTTACTAAGTTTTTAGTTGCTAAAGAAGGTAACATCATTGATCGTTATAGCCCAACCACTTCCCCGATGGCAATTGAGGTACTGTGTATATATGTAAACATATGCGCTTGCATAATATGTGCTGGCAGACTTTCATGTTGCACTCACTTGACTCGTGTTCTTTTCATCACTGATTTTATTGTTGCTTTTTGCATTTTGTGCACAGGCTGACATAAAGAAAGCCCTGGGAGAGGTTTAAGAGATTTCTGAATGATTAACTACTGTTGAAGACTGTTTCTATTGCCTTGTATTTTTGTTCTGTTCCTGTACCTAGTTTTGTTTTTCCTGTGGCAAAGTATGTGCTTATAGAATATGATGTAATCAACTTATTTTTGGATTTTGGTACTTTCAAGATATGATTGTAAAAATTATTGACCAGAGGAACAAAAAATAAAGTTTACGGTCTGCAGTCAAGTTTGGACTTTGGAGGCCACTCTCTAACCCTTGTTTTTTGGGAAGCGATAGGAGGAGGGGGAGGGTAAGGATTTGAATCTCTGTATATGTAATGTAAGTGAATGGTAAGTGTGGAAGGCACATACGAGATATTCATTTTCTAATAAGTAAAGTATTAGGAAAATCACTTTCTAATTTTTGATGAATTTATAAATATAAGATTCAATGTTTTGGATGAAGTCATAAAATTTAATTATTTTATTAAATCTTATATTTTAAGATTTATGAGTTTGCATAAGTTCATATATAGATTTTTACAATTTGTAAATTTTTTTTGCTCTTGATCTTGTACTAGATAACTTTTCAGTTGCATCATATAGATGCTTTCTTTATGATCATCATTTAAAAATGTCGTTTTGACAGCTATTTATCAAATTTTATAATTATAATAAATAGTAATAAATAACAAGATTAAGATATATTTAAGTATGGTTACGGAGAAAAAAGTTTCTTTATAATCAATTCTTTCTTATTATTTATAAGTTAAAGTTGTTGTCATAGTTACTTTTAGTTTTAGTTTCTTTAAAGTAGTTTCAATCCAATTAATTTCTTATTTTTTATATTTAATTGCTTTAAATCATAATTAGATCTTCATTTCGGTAGGGTCAACACCTTGAAATTATTTTTAGGTTTGATTATTATGATTGATAACGTGTACTTGTAGAATTTACCAATAAGAGATTAAAATCAAGCATGAAATTTACTATACATAAGTTATCGATTTTGGGTTATTGTCTGGACTCTAAGGCTAGTATGTTGATGTCACAAATACAAGGTCAACAGTTTGATATTATTCAATATTCCTTAATAGTTTTTGTTGATTCAAAAAAATGTTCGACGACCTTCGTATATTAAATAAAGAGCAACTCTATGGGTGAGGTGTAAAATTGATCTGACTGTAATGTGGATGGATTCTTATTATTGAAGGTTTGATGATCAAACCTTCTGAGTGTAGAGATTCACCTCATAAATACTGTAAAACATTAACACACTTGGAGTGATGCCAGATGTATTTTCGAATTGAAAAACTCCGATGTCTAAGTCAAAAAAGATAAAAGCGAAGATGATGAAAAGGAGTGAAAGTTAAGAAGTTGTTGAATTTTTTTCAATATGTATTCTATATTCTTTTTTGGAGTTATGGAAGGGAATATCCGATGAAGTTTTCGTAAGAAGAAAAAGTGAGAAAAAAGTCCCCCCAAAAGATCAATCCTCCTTATACTGATTTTCTTTACTGGATATGACTTGACATCAAAAAATGAGAATGATGAGATTTTTCTGCTCTCATACAGTATGATAGTCGCATTTCATTAATGTTCACATTGTATCAGAATTGAAAAGTCTGTTGCTGCAACGTCGCTTCAAGTTTGACAGACGATAGGATCAACAGATCTTAATGGGTCACATGATATTTAGGATCGGAAGTCAAGTGCCTTCACTTCATTCCCATTTTTAAACTGGTAAGTTCCTATGCCAGGGACTAGGAGTCAAGGGTCAGGGTCCCCCGGGTCAGGGTACGAGCAGGGACGAATCCAGAAATTATTTTTAGAGGGGACAAAGTTATTAACTAAAACAGTAAATGCAACTAACTGAAATTAAATATAGAAATAGCAAATGCAATTAAAAGAAGCAAAATATAACAATAAACATACCTTACATA
>JAVXUL010000001.1:19832689-19852555 GCA_035590515.1 Trichilia minutiflora
TTATTATAGTAATTAAATTCTAATATTATTTTGATAAAAATTTAGCTTTCTTAAATTTTAAGAAGGGGGCAAAAAAAGTTAAAACAAATAATATAATGGGGGCAAAAAATTATAATTCAGTGGGGGCAAAAAAATTTTTATACTTATAATAATAAATTTTTTTTTATACTAGTGGGGACAAGTGCCCCCCTTGCCCCCACTGTAAATTCGTCACTGGGTACGAGCATTTTGGGGTTTTACCGTTTTGGCCTCTCTCCTATTTCAACATCCCCTTTTGCCTTCATTTTGCATAGCATTCTCCTTATACACTCCTCTACCTCCCTCCTACTGGCTGCTGTTGCTGTCTCCTTCTCTCGAATGTGCTTTTCGTTAAGATAGAACCTCATATCGGTGGATGCCAGGCTATGCTCCATCCTAGACCTACTCGCCATCCCCTGGTCTCTATTCGTATTACCACGTCTCCTCTCATGCTCCTTATAGATCTTGAAGGGGGTGTTGACATCTGGGGGGATGTAGGGCTCTTCTACTAGTCTTTCTGTCATCTTAGCCTTTTTCTTCTGTGCAACGGTTAGCTTAGGTTTCTGTACATGGTTGTGCGCTCTAACCAATCTACGAGTTCCATTTGTATTGTCATTATAGGAAGCTTGGCTTAACTTTTTGTTCCTTGCCTTCGTTATGTCATTTTCCTGAAGCTCTAACCTCCGTATCTCTCTCTCTTCGCTGTGTAGTATGTTAATGACTTTTCGTTAAATTCCTACATACGGCACTAGTTGTTGATATAAAAAATGTCCAACGACCTTTGTACATCAAACAAAGAGCAACTTAGCGGGTGAGGTATGAATTCGATTTAGCTGTAATGTGGACGAATCCTTGCTATTGAAGGTTTGATAATCAGACCTTATGAGTGCAGAGATTCACCTCATAAACCTTGCAAAATATACACTTAGAGTGATGCTGGGTGTGTTTCTCGACGAGGAAACTTCGATGCCTAAGTTAGTAAAGATAAAAGCGAAAAGGATGAAGAGGAGTGAAAGCTAAGAAGTTGAACCTTTTTTAGTGTGTATTATGTGTTCTTTTTTAGATTTATGGAAGGGAATATCCGGTGTGAAGTTCGCATAAGAAGAAAAAGTGAGAAAAGAGAAGAAGTCAAAAGTCCCCTCAAAAGATCAATCTTCCTTCTTTTATACTGGTTTCCTTTACTGGATGTAATTTGACATCGAAGAATAAAAATAATGGGATTGTTTTGCTCTCGTATAGTTTGATAGTCGTATTTCATTAATGCTCACATTGTGTCAGAATTACAGAGTTTGTCACAGCAACGTCCCCCAAGTTTGATAGACGATTGGATCGATGGGTCCCGACAAGTTAGATGATACCTAGGGTCGTAAGTTACGTACCTTCACATTATTCCTATTTGTAAACTGGTAAGTTCTCGGACTAGGAACCAAGGTTAAGGGTCCCCCAAGTCAGGGTTCCTTGAACAGATACTGGTGTTACTAAGAATTGATCACGCAATATCCTGAGACGAATTGGATAGTGTTTCAAGGGGGATGAGGGACAATAGGTTAAGTCCTCGTACCTCAGGGTCAGGGGGTGCCACATGTTTCTTGGAAAGATCTCCACGTGTCAGCCTCTCTTTTTATTGAAATAGTTTTTACGAAGTCAAACTAGTTAAATTGCCAGCTCCAAGATCATGACATCAACTACAATACAAAGATTTACAACTATCTAAGATTGGTTTGGTTTTAATCAGGAATTAAATACTGATTAATGAAGGGCAAATCTTATAATGTCCATACCAAGTACTTGATTAGGATCTTCATCCCACAATCAGCATCCCAATCTTTTGTGCAGGCTACCAACTAACAAGGTTAAAATTGTCATCATTGAGTGGAGATTATTATAAGATAGGTGAAAAATAAAAGGGTGTGTGTTAAACATGCAATAATTCCTAGAATTATATGGTAAACATTCTCATTTATATGTAAAAAACTTGTTGTTAAACCTCAAATCACGTGTAAACTGAGGGCAATCATTAATCTACCAACCCATAACTATAAATGATAAGCGATCAAAGAAAGACAAATGATACCATCTCATTGGCAGGCAACCAGAGGTAGATAAGTGACATTATCCTATCCATCTATTTTGACCCTAAAGTTGTGTATAAACCTACAAATAATCATTAACTCCCTCTCCTGAAACTAAATATGATGGACAACCAGAGAAAAATAGGTATCACCATTGTAGTTGCCTCGTAAGCCTCTAAAAGGTAGAGGCAATCAAGTAAGAAGAATTCGAATCCAATTTCAAGCCTATATTATGTAAGTTTGCTGTCATCTTTTCTTTTTCTAAAAATACTCTAAAATCTGACTTCAGTGTTGTAGGATTTTCGTTAGAATATCAACATCCTTGAGTGTACTTTTCTCTTGCAGATTTTATACTAACAAACAAGCCACTCCAACAAATCTGTATGGTATCGAAGACAGCTAAAACTTCTTGCATCAACAATACACATATACACAGCATGCAACGCGAACACACACACACACAATATATATAAAATTATATATATAAGGTTAGGCTAAGCATAATTTATGTAATAATTCCATAAACGGTGAAATTAATTTAATATTCTCATGACGTAGGATCAACCATACATACTTTGCCACACATACTAGATTCATCCCCTACTTTTGTTTGCATCATGTTATACACGAATAATTTTTATTAAATAACTAACAATTTCAGTTTTAATATTTAATTTTTACGGGTGGGTTAGTAATATTAACTGAATTATATTAATAATTAATGTTCATACCTTTCCTAGCTTATACATCATAAATGGAGTGCACGTAATTGCAAGCTCATATTGGTATTAGAATATTACTATATAACGAATCAATATTGTTTCAGAGGTTGAGTATTGATTTGATTCACTCCGTCGATCGGATGCATTCAGTCTCAGAATATTTATAGTACTAGAACTGAAATATAATGAAGATGTTAAGTCGCAGTTTTCATGAAAATGGGGTCATCGACAGAGAGGAAGAGGAAGATAAGAAGGAATATTTTTGTTGGCATCCGAAACCAAACCAAGCATTAATCTTCCCTTTTACACAAATTTTGCAAATTTAATACCGAATGCTAATAACTTGTACCAAACACATAAAAATTGATTTCAGAAATCAGAATTGTTGATGAACATTGAAATGAATATGAATTCACGCCATCGAGACTCCATAGATGATGACAAATCCTTATCAGGATCGTTTGGTAAAGGAGACAAGCTAATATATTGGTCTGCTTTGTCTTTTTATTTCCGTGGTGGGATTGCCCTAAAGCCCGTGGGTCCAACATTTTTCAACAACCACAAATTCATTCTCGCATAGCTTCTACCGAACTTCGTTGTTCTCCGCTATATATAATGCCCTAGCACCTCCTAGAACCCTTCAAGTTCTGCAACTTATTTTAAAACGTTAAGTAAAAGTTTTGAAATGACAGCTAACACATTTTCAGTGAGAAACATGAAGAATATTTGTCCATGGAAGAAGCTTTCAAAGCATATTCGACAGCAAAAGGGTAGGCTTTATATTATATGGAGATGTTCTGTAATGCTTCTATGCTGGAATGACTAGGTCTCTATCTCGATGAGCGAAAGGTAGCAGTAATAGACAGAGGAAGTTTCAATTCCAAAAAATAAGCTAAGATAATTGACTATGTCTATCTATGTGATGTGCAAGGCTTTTAAAGCTTGGAAATTGGGGAGGGTGTGTGTGCTGTAATTAGGATTTAGTATGTGTAGTCAGGCCCCTAGCTAGGGTTACAGAAACAGAAGAAATCCAATTGAAGACATGAATGTCTTGTTTGAATATAAAATACATGTATGACTACGTATTTTATACAATACAAAGCTAATAATCTATGTATATATAATAACTTTACATTCAATATTTTGCAAATTAATCTTATATACACTTGAATGTAAAATACATGTATGACTATGTATTTTATACAATACAAAGCTGATAATCTATGTATATATAACACCTTTATATTCAATATTTTGCCAATTAATCTTATGGACATTTCTTTCTTTCTTCTTCTTTTGGCATTTCGTCTGTCCTATTGGTTATTGGGATTAATGGAGATGGAATCAACCGCGAGCGAAGTTAGGTATACATACATACATACATCATACTTGTACACATCACCTACCGACTACAGCTTAATTTGTTCTAATAAAACACCCACCCTTCACGCTTCTGTAAGAATTTTAAAAAAATCTGCACTATTAGATTGCATCAGTCTGTTTGATTGGACACATGAACACAAACCAAGGTTCGAATTTTTGTTACAATTAAATTGAGAAACAAAAATTTACTCAACTTTTTGGATTAAAAATTGTAAAATTATCAGTATATATATCATTAATATATATACTAAAATTCACAAATTGTTTTTAAATTCCTTTAGCAAATTTTGAATTACTGATCTAATGGTGAAAAAATATATAAAATGCCTACACCTTATTCTTTATACACACACACACACACATATTCAAGAGGACAATTCCCCCTAACATATTTTGTTGACTTCTTTTGGGAAAGTGATTCTTATATAGAAAAATAATAATAATAAAAAAAATTAGAAGTGGGGAATTGGCCAACCATAAAAAAAATGTTGAATGCACATTGATTTATTTGCATTATTTCCTTTTTTATAGAAGAAGTTTGTGAAAGTATTACATGATGATGATGATGATGATGATTCGTGATCTCTTTAGGGCAAGGTAAAAGTGGATTCAGTTGCATTTACAATAGTTGTAATTTCTTTTTTATTGTAGTTCTTAATTTTTTAAAATTTTAAATTTTTTTATTATAATTTTAAAATTTTGCTATATCTTTATGTAGAGAGTATAAATTAAGAATTATAATAAAAGAGCTGAAAATAACAACAAAAGAATTGAGAATTATAACTTAAGAATTAGAAAAAGTATAAAAATATAACGTACAACTAAAAATGCATTGTAATATAACTTGTTATTTTATTTCTTGATTAATTGCATTGTATCGTTAATTGTGTTTAGAGAGAGCAACACAAATAAATTGAAGAGTAGAGATTTGTAGATTTCGCCTAATTAAAAAGATATGAAGTGAGTTATAACAAAACAATTAAAGATATCTTTATGCAAATATTGAAGTCGTCCTAGCTATTGCCGTCTTTACTTTTTAACATAACGGTAGGAATTGAAAAAAAAAAAAAAATAGTGATTTTGATTGATTCGGGGGTTTGTCATTACACATTAGCTTGCCTTGTTTAAATAATGGTTACTCAAATCGCTTGAAAGGAGTTTGCATTAGCTTTTGATTTGATCATGAACGTTATATATAATATATGCATGCCGATCCATTTGATCATGATATGCAAATCGAAATTGGAGTTTTTGAAAATGAAAAGCATTCCTATGTCTGATTTTGGTAGTTTTAATCACAAAGAATTTGATCCTCACACTATTAATTAACAATATGAGTCGTTGTGTATATATGTATCTTCGATATTTTTCCAAGTATGAGATAAGGTTTAGTGAACTCTCCTCGCCAAACTTTACCACTACATAAGCTCAGAATTCCATGTGGACTGAACCCGCGAATAGAATCTTATGAACGGTTGAAAATGACTAAAGAGACTACGTGTGTCACCTCTCCGACCAAGAGGGGTTGGCCCCAGAATGATTCAATATGCCTGCAATTAGGGTTGCAGAACAGGCCATGAAACGTTATCGTTGAAGATGAGGGGTCAGGAGTTTTGTCTCCACAAAGTTAAGGATGTAGGACTTACAAGTAATAATGAAATGAAAGATGAGGTGCACGTAAATGGAGTTTGAAGTTACAAGAAACGAGAAATTGGATGTGCCCGGCATATTTGTCGGATTGACTAACTTACTTGGACATGTGCACGTGCATGATGGGGAAAGTAGCAGACTTGGTCTAGTTTTTGATGTTTTCCATGGCTAGAATCTGCGGGTTTTTTTTCAAGTTATTATTAAATTTCAAGGGGTAAACAATCTTGGCAGAATTAAGGCCAATTTGGGTTTCTCCATAAACAGGCTGCTGTGTTATTATTAGGCTAATAATATGAGGATGACCATTGATAATTTTTATGAAATTAAGAAAATTAGTAAACTAATCACGGTTGGCTAATACTCATTTGTTTATTGTTATCTTGAGCTTGTAGTGGCCTCTTCAGTTGTGTCAATAAACTCTTACAATTAAATAATAATATTTAATCAAGTTGTTTGTTATTTGAATAATGCTTGGCAAGCATAACCTCTAATTATATAGTCTGTACAAAAATGGTATTATAATTTTTTATTTTCTTAATGTAACAAACTTAATTACAAACTAACCTTTAATCTTTCATTGTTTCCATTCTTATACCAATTAATTATGAAATTATCAAGAAATGTAGTGAAATTATAAATGGATGGTTGTCAAGTGCAATGACATTTATATGTTCATAAAAGTAGGAATCCATTAATTAAGATAAGAGACATGGGGTGACCCTCAATAGAGAAAGTTGATAAAAAGTCCTTATCGGTATTGTTTGGCGGAGCAAACAATGCAATAACCTCTGCTTTGTCTATATCCTTCAACATTTGTCAAACACCACATATTATTGCCCTCTCAGTTCACACGATCCTTCCGTTCTTCCTCTTTATATAAGTCATTCAAGAATCATTCAATCCACAAACACAAAAAAAGAAAACAACTTCTCTGGTTTCTACTACTTCTATTATAAGTCCCTTCAAGAATCCTTCAATACCCTCCAACAGAAACTTCTCAGGTTTCTACAACTTACCCACCAAAATTCAACTACTCTAAATTCTTAAATCTAATTCCCATTTGCAGTACTTGAGATTATGGCAGCGTTAAGGAACATGAAGTCCTGGTCATGGCAGAGGTGTTCAAAGCTAATCAGAGAGCAGCGTGCACGCCTTTATATTATATGGAAATGTTCTGTAATGCTCCTTTGTTGGCATGGATAGGATTTTCTTGATTGGAACTTGCTGTGGACGGTCGAGGTGAAAGCAGTAGAAGCAGAACAATGAAGGTTCTTACTCATCAAACTAATTTTGAATTGGTAAAGGAAGAAACAAAGCCTACCTCAAATATTAGAAGATAGACACAAAGTGGTGTTTGCTGGATGAAGGCAGGAATGCCCACTCCTCTTGCCAGTTGTAAATTACTTTGTATTATAGAAACAAAACCTGATAATGGGATCCCCTCTTCACTTGAACCCGCACTAGCTGGGGTTCTTTCAATCCTTGAGCTTATTGTCATATTCTATCAAATGACTTAAGTGACTTCAATTTTCAAAGATTTTGAAGCGCAAGGCTCTACATAATGTTAAAAAAAAAATCATTCAAATTACTTTCGGATTTTGGTAGAATGCAGCTTAAGCTTAATTTTAAAGAACATAGGCTCCATAACAATTTCACCTATTTCCTTGCTATTATTATTCTATTGCCGACAACTAATTATTTCCTTGCTATCAGGATTCTGATTGTTGTGTGATTGATAATTATTTCCTCTCTTGCGATAACGCCACAAAGTATTGGTACATATTGTAAAGTTAAATAAGCTCAATAACAAGTTGAAATCGGGATGAATCGAATTGCAATCTTCAGTGGAACAAAAAGTTTCTCTGTCATCAAGCAAACAACTACTTGTACATCCAACATCACTAAATTACCTCTGCACAAAAAAATAATATCTCCTGCAGCCAATTGGATAGTAATTTAAAAGCTTTCCACTGATTTATTATGTAAAACTAAACTGTACAAAATACATAGCCAGTTAGCTATGAACGTAAAGCGTTTTGAATGTTCAACCAATAGAAAATGACCAAGATAATATATTAAAGCTCTCTGCGATAACCTTCTTAGTAGTAAAAACGTACACAGAAGCTTAGCGTTCCCTGTTTGATATATGACAAATCCTCACAAGAGTTCACCGATTTTGGTGTTACCCAAAATTTACAGGGCTTCGGAATTCAATTCTGTATCTTTATCAAAGACATCCCACCCATCATCAGAAAGCTCACTCAAGTCATCCCAAGTTCTTCGACCATCTTCAAGTTTGCTTTTCGGTGATTGGACATCAACAGAGATGGGGCTACTCTTCCCAGGGCTACCAGATGTCAGGTCTTGCTCGGCAACTAGAGATGCCATGCTTTTCATAGATGAGCCAGAAGAGGCTAATAAGCAAGTAGTCTGACTTGAGGATACAGACTTGCTTAATGGAACATGCTCATCAAACTTCTTTTTCAGCAATCTCACATCTTGACATATAACAGATATTTCTCCTCTGCCAAAAAAACAAATATAAAAGCTTATCACTACATAATATACGGACATAAATCCAGGACGTTAACATAACATGCTCAGTACTTATAAATAGTTTGATTTATTATAATTAAAGAGAATTCAGAAATTCATTACTCACAGATAACCAATACAAGCAAGACTTACCATTAAAATAGATCATTGAAACATGTTAAAAAACCAGGAAAGTTGTACTTATCATTACTTGTTAGTTTCAGATAGTTTTACATGACCATCTTCGCATATTATAATAGATATTCCTATTAAACGACTGACCATAGGTAAGGACAACTTACTGCAATCATGACCATCTTCACATATTATAATAGAGATTCTTATTCAATGACCAAGAACAGGTAACTAAAACTTACTGCAATGAATCAACCACACGACCACGATCCATAAGAAACTCCTGTAACTGCAACAAGATAAGATTACAAGTCAAATTTCATTCTTGTTCCAAAATAGTGTATGACATTTCATGTAGTAATGTGTTGCCACCTCAGAATTCTCCTCTGCCTGCTTCTGTAGAATCTCTGACTCTTGGACAACCTTCTCCATGATGGCCTCTTGCTCAGCAAGAGAATTTCGGGCTGATTCTTCCTTTCTAAACTTTTCCTGCTCAGCTGCTTTCCTCATCTCCTCTGCTGCATCTAGTCGTGCTTTAAGGGCTCCATGCATCTGCAACAAAATTACATCCAAAAAATAAATTCCAGTACAATTGCTTAGTTGAAATTTCCAAAATCATTTAAACTTCTTTTAAATGTGACTCCACACTAGGAACACAAAAAAAAAAAGAACTATAATAGCAAGATAGAGGAGAATTTATGACAATGGTAAAAACCAGCTTTTAGATACATTCATGCTTTTACAACTGCAGATTATCTCCTATGATTATTCCCGGCCCCTGTTTGTGAGTCAAAATAAAACGTAAAATTTAAGATAACACCTCTTCCAGAATTGAAAGCGATTTATCTCTTTCTTCAGACAAGCCAAGTAGGCGATTTTGAAGCTCCCTTGCTTCAGTAGCTAAAATTGCCTTCTCTCCATATATTTCTCCTGTGTGCTGAAAAAGTTAATAGTCTATAGTCAGCGTTTTGGTTGATTAATCAAAGAACAATGCTATCACAACAGTTAAACACAATCTCCATGATAGTTTAAAAAAATTATTATTACCATGTCATTTGCTTCCCGTGCATGCGCCAGTATCAGTTTGAGTTCCTCCATCTTCAGCAGAATATCCAAACCTCCCTTTTCAGCCTCCTGCTTAGCTTCTTCAGCAGCTTTCTCTCGAATTGCAACTTCTTTCACCATGTTCATAACTGATTCCATGGCTAAGAACAAGGTTTTCTGCATGGTAAGCAATAATTATTAACTGCCCATCAACTAAAGAACAAATATTTCTCCATTAAAAAGAAGGAAGAAACTAATGTTGTATTACTTCATACCCTAAACTCAATCAATGAATAAATTTCAAGAAAATTACAAAGAAAACATACCTTATTATTTTTGGCATCTTCAATCATCTCTTCTAGGAGATCAATTCTGCACACTTGGCCAGATCTTGTAACAAGAGTATTAATAATAGACTCATCCTCAATATCACCATTCTCACTTTCTTGCTTAGACATCTGATCATAAGAACCACTCGAATCTGGTCTTCCAAAATCAGGGTGGGGGGATCCAGAATCAACCTCTGCCTGAAGGCCACATTCTGGAACATTTGATGTATGCACTTTAACAGATTGTGGGACCAACTGAGGAATAGAACTTTCGACCATCTGAAGGGGACAATCTGAACATGATTCTACAAGATTACTCTTTCCATTGTCAGATGTATCAATAACACTGTCCCCAGAACCACCAAAATCTTTCCAATCAGTCAAGGAGCCATCTGCAACACCATTTACATGTACCAAACAGGTTGATGTGGAAAAGGCAGTCTGTTCAGGACCAACCTCGTCATCAATACTTTGGCCTTTGTCCAGTAAAACTAAATTATTGCTTTCAGTGTTAGCACATGCTTGACAGGAATGATCTGCCTTGACATTGAAGTCTTGGCCTGTGCTCAATAAAAGTGAATCATTACTTTCAGTATTAGCACATACTTCACTGAAATCATCAACTTTGACATTAATGTCTTGGCCTTTGCCCGATGACACTGAATAGTTGCTTTCACTATTAGCACGTACTTGACTGAAATCAGTATTACTACCTTCAAAATCCCGCAGCTCATCTAGCATAGCAGTGAAAACCTTATTTGACTCAATTTCAACACCGGTTTCTTGAGTCTTTCCCAACAATATCACCTCTTCACTTTCTGTGTTCCCAAATGACTGACTACTACCACCATTTGCATCATTTAAATGTGAAACAATAGATTCATTTAATGCCTTATTCAGAGAACTAGAATTAGAATCATGATCACGATCAAGTACAAGATCAGCGTTAGGAGCATATACACTGGTCATAAATCCTGGTTCCAAGGAAGAGCTCAGAGTTTTATTTTTTCTCCTTGCAGCTATTAGCCGTTGGCGCAGAGTGCTTTGCTCCTCATGTTCACCTACATGTCCAACACGCAATTTATAATTCATATAAGTATATGGACACAAAATAAAAATGAATAGAAGAAACTTTCCGATCAAAAATAAAATGATCAGAAAACTTTACAATCAAAAAAGCAGAGTAAAAAAGAAATGAAAGAATTAACAGTTTATGTGAATCAACTGGATTCTGCAATCTGGGAACATAAAAGAAAGTAAAAGTTTTTGAAGGAATCAATAGTGCTACCTCCTTCATCACTATCATATGGACCTCCTCTTCGACTTTGATCCTTGAAGGATGAACTAGAAGCATTCTCATCCATAGTACGGGCCTGTTTTTCCCAATAAGGAAGAATCTCTGTGAGAACAACATTCGCTGCTGCATCAGGATCTTTGCTGTGTTCAATAGCAACAGCCTTCAATAGGCGAGTATCAATCTGTGAACATAATTAGAAAAGCAGGCACCTTATTCAAAATGGTGATCAAATAATTGGACGAATAAAGGTAATCAAATAGTTGGATTCAACCAACAACAACAACAACAAAAAATACAAGTTAATTTTCCAAAATCATTTTAATACAAAATGTATGTGCATGTGTTAAATTTCCAATATCTAAAAATGAATAATACATCAATTATCCATCAAAGCAAATAAACCTTCAAACCTGTTCGCTAGACAACAAATTAAGCCACTGTAGAATATGAAAAACATCTATAGCAATATGCTAAAATACAGAAAAGACAACCAATAGAATCAACAATTAAGGTAACAATTTTCAAGCTAATTTGATTAAACGCTTAGCCTTCAAGGATTCAAGATATTCTCACATAAAGAAAAATAATTTCAAATTCACATTTAATTATTTATGAATAATTATTAACCCACACACATTTAAAGGAAAAATTAAAGTACGCAAGACAAAACTCTTTCTAAACTCATAAGAATAAAACCTCTGAATGAAACTCTTAGCACAATTTCTCAATAAAATATCGATCAATAGTTTTGAAAGAAAAAAATTGCATGCTAAGAAAAGATAAACAAACAAAGTGTAATGTTTTATATGAATTCAAAGTCCTTAGAATATACTGATACCTGAGGAAAAATGTCTGTCAAGTACTTATAAACAATATTGAAACCCATATCCAAGAACAGCCGATCTGCATTCATTAAATTATAAGAAAATTAACTTACTATAATCAACAAATTAACTACCTATGATTAACATAACACATTGAGTAAAATCATAAACTAAAAAAACATAAAATTGAATCAAATGAACGAAATTGCTGAACATAAAAAAAAAATCGGAAATTGGTATATAAAAAGGCAATCATTTTTAAAAAATTTGCAATAAAATCAAAGGGTATCAATCAGATAATAATAATATATAATTAAGATGCCCATTAAATTCTAAAACAAAAGAAAATATGAGAAAACCCTAGGCTTTCACTTATTCATTCAAAATAAGATTTATTTTTTTTTTAAATGAGCTTTCCTGACATACTGATAGTTACATGAAACACAGAATTCGATACCGAGATCAAAAAACTCAATTCAATCTAATACTTGTAAAGAAAATTATGGAAAATTTAAAAACAGTCTCGTCATTCGAAGAAAATCATAGAAAAAAAAAAGAAGAAAACATTATTTCAAATCTGATTAAATTCTCCATTCCAGTGTTTTCTGGTTAAATTAACCGAGGGAAATATGAAAATAACAGACCTTTCCAATGTTCAGAAAGAGTGTGCATGCAAGAATTGCAGACAGAAAATAAAGCGACTGTTTCTCAGGAAAAACGAAAAGGCAGGGGGAAAGTGATAGCAGAGAAGATTGGTACTACAATATTTGTAGCATTCGTTTTATTGGGAAAGGGAAAACAATTCGACTGTGAGGAGGAGTCATACACCACTAAAAAACTGAATATAATTGTAAATATTCGATGGGAACGAGGGCATTATGGTCCTATCAAGTAAATGATTTTGACCTTCGTGGTGTTGGGGGGGGCGTACGTTGGATTGCATTACTGGAACTGAATTGGTGAGTCTCTCCGGGAAATTTCGCTGGATCTATCTCCTCATTATCAAATTTCGATAAACCCGAAAACAATGACAATCGACATTGTTGGCATCTTATTGGTTGTAGTATTTGAGTTTATGACTTCCTCGATCTTTCCCTTTCATCGGATACCACACAGTCTTATCAATTCTAAATTAAATGAGTAGTATTAATTTATAAACTCATTCATATAAAGTTTCAAATTAACAATATTATATAATTATTATGTATTATAATTTTTCCGAAAAAAATAATTATATAAAACAACTCATAATAATATACTATATGTCATAAATTTGCATAAAAAATTATATTTTTTATTATTTTTAAAATAAAATATATTAATTTTTTTATAATAAAAAAATATTTTTTTATATACGATAAAAAATCTTAATCTATCAAATCAAAGATAAACACAAGATAATTATCGTAGTTAAAAAAATAATTTAAGTAAAATGCACGATCTGATCGTAACCACCATATTTAAAAGAAAAGTTTAAATAAAACGCTTTAACAAATACTCATGGTGAGTAATATTACTTTTAAGTGTAGATTGAGTCGAGTGATCAAAATTTAGTTTTACGTATGAATTCAGATAATAAAAAAGTAATATTAAAAATTATAGATTATTATAATAAAATTATATTATTATTAATAATAAGAGTTGAAAAAATATATGAGGGGAGGTTACATTTAATAATAATCAAAGATAAATCTAGGAAGGATAACTTGGCGTTTATGTTGTTTAGTACTTTTTATTTTAGTAATTTAAAAAAAAAAAAACAGTTAACGTTTGTTTAATAAATATGGAAAGCGTTTATATATTAAATCAAGTGTTTGAGTGTATTTTTTTCAAAGTGTTTTTATATAATTAATTTGCTAAAATAGATATTTTTAAATAATTATAAAATAAAATAAAATAATATTTGTTGATGATAATAATTACATATGTATTAATGAAATTTTTGTATATAATATTTATTCATAATGATATTTTTATTTTATAATTATTTTAAAAACTAATAATTATTTGTTATTATGATGTGTATAATAATATTTTTCTACAAACATATAGAGAAAAGAGGAAGATAAAAAATAACAAAGAGAAATGAATGGGATAAATAGTATAATTTTGACAATTAATTAGAGATATTTTAAGAATTATAAAAATTTATTAAATATCCCAAGCCAAGTGTTACCGATTTAAGCACTACATAAATAATTTCTTAAAAATACTTCAATATGTGTTATATTCAAAATAATAACCTTAAGTGAGAATTTCTCCTATGCTTCTCTTTTATTAATTATTGCCTCATATTCCATATAATTTATTTGAATTTATATTCATAGCACCATTCTTATATAATTAAAATCTAGCCTACGATTTTAAGAACTTGAAGAAAAGTTGATAATTTGTAACCCATCTTTATTTATTTTTTAAAATACAATAACTATAATGTTCGCAAACACCCAACTAATTAACCTACTGCATATCCCATTGCACTTATCGGGGCCTTTGTAACGATGATTGTTAAGTTCATTGTTGAGTTGTTAATAATTGTATAAAATTTATTTAGGATTTAATCATATTTATACATGTTTTAAGGTATAATTTTGGTATAATCATCAAAACAATGAAAGATGGCTAATTTTTAGACTTAAATGATGAAAATACAAGCGCTAAAATATCGGTAACCTCCAAAAATTTAAACCTCTTTGGGAATTTTTCTTCTATGATTGAGAGTTGGGAGAGAGGGAAGCTTGAAATTTTGTTTCTAATTTTTTCATAAAAATGAAAAACATTAAAAATAATAAAAATTTGATTATTTATATATTATCAATATAATCACATAAATATTTTTGACTTTAAAATCAAAGGCAATTATATCCCAAACTTGTCCAATAAGTTTTCTCATAATTATTAAATATTTTAATATCAAATTTATTCTAAAATTAGTCAAACTAAATTTGATTAAATTTAATTAATTTTATTTATATTTTTTAATATTAATAAAATATTATAATTTACTTTAAATTATAATTGAGTCAATTTATCAAATTTTTAGAATTATTATATTATTTAACATGTAAACAATTTATAATTTTTATATAAATATTGTTTGAGGAAAAATACGGAGGCAACACGTAAATCCACCATTAGCAGGGTACGTGGCAGGTGGCCTACGCTTGGCCGTCTCGGATGACCTACTCCTTAAGAATTCCCCCATTAGCAGGGTACGTGGTAGGTGGCCTACGCTTGGCCGTCTCGGATGACCTACTCCTCAAGAATTTCATCGTTCCAAGCATCCTTCGCCCCAAGTATTATGCCACTCCGGGAGCTTCATCGTCTTAGGTTCCAGGGACTTCTTTCCCAGATATTTTTTTCCTAGTCATCAACAACATTCCTCAGCCCGGGTATCCAACAGTTGGAGCCTTTAGACATACTCTGCCTCAGGAATCAGACCAGCCTCTCAGGAGATACAACCCTCTTGGCAAAGATTCATCAATTGCTCCATACAGAGACTCCTTTCGTATCCAGTTTATAGGCGGTATCTGACCAGAGCACTTGTGGACACGTGCCCTCACTATCCTAAAATGGGAATGAGCGTTGACAGCAAGCCTACTATCAAGGTAGCCGCCCTACCATAAATGCACCTGTTCCATCCTCTAACCATCTTCAGGTGATATGACGGTGTCAGGCCTGTAACTTTCAGATGTGTCAGTGGGGATATTTATGAAATGCGGCTGCACTCTGTCCAATGACAAACGTTCCATCATTCCCATTCTCCGATGCCTAGTCATTGTCATGGAGATACTATATAAAGACAATATTTTTTTCAACAAGCGGGGATCAGAGATCTTTTTTGGGGGGAGAAAGAGATTTGGGAACACACACACATTCCAGAACCAAATGTTTTCTTCTCTGACAGCATCTTCTGGTGATTTTTACTCTAATTCTTAGTAGAATCCTGTTCCTATTTCTTTCTTTCTCATACGTCAGAACTAGCATTACCTTCTTTCACTATTTTCTGACTTATGCATCGGAGTTTTTTTGTCGGGAATTCCACCTGGCGTCACTCCGAAGCTATTATTATTTTGCAGGCTTAGGAGGTGAAGTTTCGCTAGAATTAGCCATGTATTTTCAGCCATTCTCTGATGAAAAAATGATCGTCCGACAGCAGTCTTATTGCCCTCACACTTCACCACCTGAATCATTCTTCGTTGGTCGTGAGGAGGGTTCACGGACAATTCTCGTACCAACAGCTAGCACCGTCTATGGGAAATAAACAAAAAGCCATTGAAGCATCATGTGGTGAAGGAAGGAAGAAGACGAAGTATTTTCTTAAAGTTTTCTAAAGTTAGAAAAAACTTTAAGATGGTAGTAAGAAGACAAGGAGACAAAGGTTCTAACTCTAGCAAAAGTACTGCCCGTGGAGGAGGGAGAACCCCCCTGACACAGGAGGGGCCTTGGTTAGGGGGTCGACGTATAGACAGACTCCTGGCCAGCAGGATCAAAGAACTAGAGAAGAAACTCTGGGAGGTTAGAAGGCAGATGGCCAGGGAACCCGTCTCTCTGGGAGAAGAGAGAATGCCATTTGCCCCTGAAGAGCAGGAAAGTCAAACTCCCCGAAACGGTCATGTAGAGAAAGCTCAGGGATCTAGAGAGGAGTGTGGCCATGTGCCTAAGCCCAGGATGACGACCGCACATAAAGCAAAAGCTAAAGCGACTGAAAGGTTGGAGAAGCCTCGCCCGTCTCAGGAGATCAACACCCTCTTCAAAATCTACGAAGGGCGTGAACCCAAAAGAAACAGTGTGGATGAAAATTATAGAAGGGTGAATCAGTCAGGGATGGAGCCTAGTTTGGCCTCCATCGACATGAGAGTCTACCTCAACAAGAAGCATATTCGAAAAAGGAAAGCAGCAGCAGCCGTCAGCAGAAGGGAGATGGAAGAATGTATAAAGAGGATGCTATGTAAAATGGGAGTATACAACGTCCCCGCTCAGGGAAGAAACCCAGGAACAGAGGAAGTCCTTATTTCTGGGTTCAAGTCCCCCTTCTTGGAGGAAATCTTGTCCTTAGTTCTCCCCAAGAAGTTCAAGATGCCCCAACTACCTCTCTATTCAGGAAAAACCGACCCTTCCCTGCATGTTGACATGTTCAGAGAAATGATGCTGATTCAGGGCTTAACCAAGCTATAAATGTGCTGACTTTTTTCCCTGGCTCTAGAAGGATCGGTAAGGCGCTGGTACAAGAACTTACCGTTGTTCAGTATTAACAGCTTCAACCAATTGGTGACCCTCTTTGAGAATTAATTCAAAGGGAAGGTGGGCATAAGTCAAAACCTGAGCACCTTACTGTCAATACGCTAAGGAGTTGGGAAAAGCTTGAAAAGCTTCGTACGAAGGTACCACAAAGAGGTAATGGAGTTAGGGGCCTATCATCATCCTTTAGCTTTAGAAGAGTTGAAGAAAGGCCTACGATTGGAAAGGGCTTGGTATGTTGTTTATCGACGTACAGTAGATACATATGAAGCAGCCTGGATGAACTATTCGATGAAATTGAGATCAAAGGGGAGATGCTTTTAAGACTGAAGGAAGAGGCCCAGACGACCCCGGTCAGGAGAGATTATCCTTAGGATACGCGACAGAAGGGAAAAAGAGCTCGCTATGGGAGTCCTAAGTATGACAAGGAAGATCGAGATCAAAGAAAGTTTTTATCCCAGCACCCTAGAGATGACAGACCATTGAAACAATCTTCAATAAAAGGCCCTCCTAGGAGGGTAGAGTAGCTGGCTACCTAGGGATACACTTCCTTGAAAGCTTCTTTGTCTGAGATATACGAGTATGCGAAAAGTCGAGGGCTCCTGGCACCGCATCCACAAGCCATGAAAGCAAAGGTGTCCTAAAAGAGCAAAGACCGATTCTATAAATTCTATAAGGAAGGCGGTTATACCACCGATCAATGCGAGGACCTCCGAAATCAGATTGAGGTACTAGTCAAAAACAGTTATCTCACAAGTGATATTGATTCTCAGCATGTCCCCCTAGAGATGGGCAACATCAGGGCGATGAAGACTACTTGGAGCTAGACTCAGGGGTCATAGTCATCTCAAGAGGTCCTACCTTGGTGAGATTATCAAACAACTCCCGCAGGAATTACTCATGATATTCACTACCCAGTCACTCCGCAGATGTTCATGTGATGAATGTGCGAGCGGACAAGAGGTCGAGGATCGCCACCATCTTTATTATATTCACTAATGAAGATGAAGTAGGAGTCCATTATCCTCATGACGATGCCTTGGTAGTGGCAATGGGAATTGCTTCTAAACAGGTTAGCAGGATCTTGGTTGATACGGGTAGCTCAGCAGACATAATTTTCAAAGACACGTTGGACTCCCTGGACATAAAAGACCTAAAATTGATCCCGTCTAATTCTACTTTACACGGATTCGGGGACTCCTGCATCACTCCCCTAGGATCGATACAGTTGCCAGTTACGATGGGGGAAAGATCTTATCAAAAGACTGCGATGATGTGTTTTCAAGTGATCGACTTGAAAATTCCCTACTCCGTCATCCTGGGAAGATCCTTTCTCAGAAGCACTAAAGCAGTGGAAAGCATCCATTACTTGAAGTTAAAGTTTAGAGCTAGGGAAGGGATTGACATGATAAAGGGTAATAAAAAAAACGAGGTCGTGTTTCACCACCTTCTCAAAACAAGCTTACTGCATCTGTAAAAGACCCTTAGAAGCTTCCCCTGATTAGACCAAAGATCTTACTCCCAAAATCAGTGAAGAAATAGAATCAGGGGTATAACCCGTAGCCTCTACTAGCAGTCAGGTCAAGAAGAGCGAGGAGTCGCTAGTCTCCAGACTGGAATCAGAAGAGGTCCAAACAAACATAGTGTTGGATGAACGACGCCCTAAGAGGATCATCAGAATCGACACCCAGCTAAATCTTGAGCAGAGGCAAAATATGATAGAGACCTTGAGACAGAATGCAGATGTGTTCGCCAGGAGTCATTCGGACCTGCCAGGTATTGAAAAATGAGTTATAATCCATCAACTAGCAATTAACTCCTCACACAAGCCAGTCCGACAGAAGAAAAGGGTCTTCAATGCTGAAAGGCAAAAAGCCACAAGGAAGAGGTAGACAAGCTGCTCAAGGCAGGTTTCATCAGGGAAGCCAGATACCAGGATTGGTTGGCGAACATTATCCTGGTCAAGAAAGCCAATGAAAGCTGGATGTGTATTGACTTCACCGACCTGAATAAGGCATGCCAAAGGACAATTTTTTCCTACCCCGAATTGATCAACTAGTTGATTCCACGACAGGGTACGAACTGTTGAGCTTCATGGATGCCTTCTCAGGGTACAACCAAATACCACTACATCCCCCAGATCAAGAGAAGACAACTTTCATCACTAATTAAGGATTGTACTCTACAAAGTCATGCCTTTCGATTTAAAGAATGTCGGGGTTACCTTTCAAAGATTGGTGAGTAAAATTGTAACGACCTGTATCTCACCCCGAGGGTATAATTGCCAATTCTACTTCTCTCGTCCATACTTCTGCATCCATTTTATGTTTCACGGGGCTATGAGTGTAATCCTAGGCTCGTGTGGAGTCTATTGACGTGAGAATTCAAATTCTGGCAGGTTCGGTCGACCGAATAGGAGATTCATTTGACCGAAGTCTCTCTGTCCCAGATTCGTTCGATCGAATGGGCATTCGTTCGACCGAAGTTTCACGGTTCCAGATTCGTTCGACCGCCCGAGGGATCGTTCGATCGAAAATTCGACAGAACCTCTGAGCAAAGGATTCGGTCGACCGAAGTGGTGTTCGTTCGACCGAAGGGTTTGGTTCGGTCGACCGA
>JAVXUL010000001.1:19852655-19863065 GCA_035590515.1 Trichilia minutiflora
TATATAAAAATGTGGTTTTGTGTGGTTTTATGTTTTTTTTTTTTTTTTTTTTTTTTTTTCTGTAACTAATAATGAGATAGAGTATGAAGCTTTGTCGACAGGATTAAAAATGGCGTAGGAAATTAGGATTCGCATACTCACCACTAATAGTAACTCACAACTCCAAGTAAGTAACTAACAATGAGATAGAGTATGAAGCCCAGGTTCGTGTATTCCCTGAGCAGGGAGATACCTAGAGCGGGGTGTATCTAAGATGGAGCTGCGTAGGATTACTCTTGGCCACCTACATATGCCTTGCTGACAGGGCATCAACGTGTCACCCTTATATTTTTTCCTCAAACACCTTCCTTTACTATTTTTTGACTTAGGCATCAGAGTTTCTCCGTCGAAAACCCCACTTTGCGTCACTCCGAAGGTGTTATTATTTTGCAGGCTTAGGAGGTGAAGCTTCGTCAGAAACAGCCACGCATTTAGCCATTCTCCAGTGAAAAAATCATCGTCCGACAATAACCTCATCGTCTTTACACCTCACCAGTTAAGTCATTCCTCGTTGACCGTGAGGAGAGTCAACGGACAATTCTCGCACAACAAGTACTAACTCTCTTAACAGATAACAATTAATATTCTCTCTTATATTAAAGAAGAAAACAAAAGGTTTTTGGTTATAACCTCTCGATTTCATTGTAATGTTAATCATGAGTCAAAATCGATTTTATGGATTTCATTTTGAACTCTTCGAATGCCTAACAATTATAATTAATATCTAACAAAATATCATAATTCTTAAACCATAATGAATAAAATCTTCATCGAATCTTTGCATTTGATCGTATATTTCATGTCAGTAATGTCCATTCGTCGCTTAATTTTGACTAAGTCAGGATTTACAAAAATTTAATATCTTAAATTTAGTGCCAATTTTAGACCATTAGTCATTATGTACTGAACTTGTCATTACAAACTTTTTCATGTGATTAAGAAATTCTTTGACCAGAGGTATTAGGGTTTGATCTATTTATTGATGTTTAATAGAGATCCCAAATATGAAATGAGCCAATGGTAACTTGAATTCCATATATATCAAGTCGACAGATTCTATTTTGATAATTATTCGTATTTTGATATAAACAAATCATGATCAAATTGATTTTTTTTTGTAAAATACGTGATTAGTCATAACCATGTGCATTTATATCAGATAATGATTATGACGTCTCAGGTTAAAGGAGTATATCCTGAACTTTTCACTAAAAAACTTTTTCATATAACATTAAAGTGTTTTGACTAAAAACTTTAGTTTTAAACATTTATCAACGTCTGTTTAAAAACTCGAATATGAATAGAGTCAATAAAAACTCCTATTTTAATCAATTAAACTAGCAAATCTCATTTTAATTATCATCCAAATCTTTATATAAACAATATATAATCGAATCGATTTTATTATATAGAATATGACTAGTCTCATAATTATACACTATATAAATTATACACATTTATATAAGATCTGATAATTATATTGTACACTAATACGATTTTATAATAACTCATTAACTACATATTTATCATATGATTTATCATTCTTTACTTATGTTAGAAAAATAGTTTTTTAACTATTAATTCATATTAATACACTTATACCATGTCTCTCATTATCACCTTACTATTATTATCTCATATTATTTACCAAAAATATTTAATATACTTACTAATCAATATTATTGCTCAATCAATACTATTTGTAAAAAAAAAAATCTTCAATAATTTTATTTATTAATTAAATAAATTATTTTAATAATTCACATACATATTTTATTTAATTGTATGATATAATAAAAAAATAATTTATATATTTAAATAAAAAAACTCTTTATTTTATTATTGATAAAAATATAATATAAGATTATACATCTTAAAATTGATAATACAAATAATTTCTAAAATATTTACTAACAATTCGTAATGACTAAAAGGTCTAATAATAAGAAATAAGTTATTTATCAACCGAGTAAACTCCTGATTTTAAGAAAGTAAGGAATACATAATTTCTTTTCCTTGTTAGTAATAAATAACAAGGGAAACGTTCAAATGGGTTATCCTCTTGTAAGAGCCCAAAACTTGTACAGAAAAGAGAGTTAATAGTTTGTCGTCTCAAAAAGACAGAGGACACTGAACTAAGAACTACATCCATAGACAAAAGCCCTATTTCTTTTTTATCCAACCTAATTACAGAGTAGTTATACAAATTGCATGAGCTACAGCTAAGGAATTTAGAACTTCAAAGCTTCTTGAACAAACTGGAAAAAACAAGTCATTACTTATTGCCTAGAAGAGAATCCCTTTCGCTGCCTGGAAATCCTGCTGCATGTAAATCCGCATCGATAGACTTCTTTGCCAGTTGACTTTGCTTACCTTGAGTACCCTGAAGGATAGACGACAAAGAGTTAGATAACCAATTGAAAACCACCGGATCAGCAAATAGAACAAACTTTTCTACCTGGGTGACTGGGTCCAAACAGACAGAATCTCTAAGAAATGTACAAATTTGTAGAAATTATAGAATCTTTCTGAACTTTTAGTGTGTTTTGGAAGTAACAGTTTATAAGCTATTCCAAAATAATTTCATTTTATTTCGCCTTCATCTTATAGAAGTCAATATGAGTTTAAAGCAAATTTGGCAAATTAACGGTATTGCTTACTGCAGACTTTTGCCCAGTTGACTTTCGATTCGATCGATTTGAGGGAGCACGGACCATGGTTGAAACAGCTGCAGCAGTAGCAGCGACGCGTATCCTGAAAAAGTAATTTGTATTCCACATTTCGCATAAACCAAGAGCAATATTGGTAAAGATAATGCCAGAAAATTTAGAACCAATAATACCTTTTATGAACATCAATGTATACATCAGTCTCATCCACAATTTCCTCCTGTATTAGGAAGGGGATCACAAGATTAGTTATAACCATGTATAAACCACCATTTCAGCTGGCATAATTTGAATAACTCAGCATGGCAACTAACCACACATTGAGCATGTCAACAGATAATTCAACATCCAATCCAAGAGAAGGAAACAAGCTTACTTGCAGAAGTTCTTCAAAAACATCCTCTAGCGTGATGATGCCAATGACTTCTCCTTCTTCACTATCTTCCGGCAACTGTGGTAAGCTTTTCGCAGCAGCACCATTTTGTGGTGGAAGAATTTGCTCGTTTGTGCTGCACTTTGAAGTTTTGTCAATGCCAATGACAGCACTTTCAGATATATTGTCATCCTTGGTTAGCAACAGAGTAGTTAATTGTGAATTCCCAATGGCAACTTTGTCTCCCTCAAAATTTTCTCCAACACTGATAAGCTGAGAATTTTCGCTCTTCCCTTTAACCTTCACAACGGCAGCCATATGACTGCTTCCCTTTTGAAACTCGTTGAGGATATCATACAACGGCATATTCGCTGGAACCCTGAGATATTCATGTGCTAGAACTTGTATTTTGGTGTAGCATTAAAATCTAAAAGATAAAGGAAGAAAGAAGGCACACCTAGGAATTCTCCTTATGGAAACAGCACTGACAGGAGTCTCAGTTTCTGCTCGCACTGTGAGAAGGTTTTTTACCTAAAATCCCATAAAAATGAAGTGTTGAAAAAGGTTAACAAATTTTCATTCTGCAAGTTAACAATAATATAGTTAACATTGGACACTTAAGACTGGCCATGGGTTTTCACACTAACCAGCAAGAGACCAATAATGTTTTTCGGATTTCCAGTATAGACTGGTAAACGACTATGACCTCGTGCTAGAATTTTTCCAATTGCTTCCCTACATTAGAAGGCATAAATAAATTACTTAAGAGATAATGTCTTATGCATAAAGAAGACACGGATGACTTTTCCTCTAATTATGAGGAGTATGTCTTTTTCATGTTTAGTCCATACAGGAGATTGTTCTAACAAGATGATCACGTCACATAAAAGGATGTCCCCATAAAAAGTAGAAGCTTCACAAACAACAAAAAAACAAAAAGTGCACTACAGATTAACCAGGGTTCTTCAGCTGTGAATCTAATATCCTAACCTTGAACATCTATTTACTAAAAAAAAGAATCTGAGACTCAGCATAAAACTCAATATGGTCATATTGATGGAAAATTATGAACCCTACTCGCAGTCATACTTTCCCACAGATACACAGAAAAATAAAATGCTATTGTACTGCTATTTGACAGCAAAATGCGCAGAAGGGTAAACAATTGAGGAAAAAGACCATTATAAAGCCTGACTCACCAGTCCAATTTTGAGTTGACATCTAAGGAAAATGTTGATTCAATGGGCGTCATAGCCTCTACTGCAGTCTGCATGGCAAGAAACTAGAAAACTTTAATCATGTAACACAACAAAAACAATGCAAGAAAAATAGGTAAGTTTTAAAGTTATCACATGATTTAGGACAGTGCAAAGAAAAGGCTGAGCTGAGCAGTGGAGTCAATGTCCCCTAGAAGCCAATCCAAAAGAAAATAACTACATAATATACATACTGTTGACAACCCGCTCTCTGAAGAGTTAAAATGGCCAGTCATTTTAGTAATTTTGTCATATTAGAAGAATAAAGGTTGCCTGTTATTTCACGAGCCTCATTCTAAGTAAGTGTTCCAATTATTATATGCACGGGCTCTTATCATAGCTCACAGAGCAAATTGCCATTTAAAATTCCACAATTAAAGGATGAGAACAAGCACAGACCATAAAAGGATATTATTTACAATTTAAGTACATTCTACAGATTATTTGCATCCTTTACCAAACTGAGATCCTATGAACCTAGAAATTTCCATTTAAGAATAAGTCACAGTGAAGAGAACCCATGGAAACAAATACCTTTTCGGTTAAATCCAGTGCTCCACTGATAATTGTTGTTTCATCATGTGTAAGTTCACCTCCCTTGCCAGCCTGAATTGAAAAGAACCAGAAGTTAACAGAAGCTGGTTATTACAACAAGTTACTGTTGTCTACACACTTGTTCCTCTTATCAGATAAATAACAAGAAGACAACAATTGCTAGTAATAAATCTTGGCAAAATGTAGGACAAAAACTTGTCATACAGACAACTGATTCAAGAAGGTTACCTCTTGACTGTGGATAGAGACAAGGGCTTTTAATTGAGCCCGCCTGAATAAAGCATCATTGTGTCCAAGAGCAGCATCCAGAACCTAATAACCTTTTGAGTTAAAAAAATTTCTCCATAAAAGCAACAATTTATTTCTTTTCTGGCAACATTGAATGGCGTAGTTACAATGTGAAGTTGAATGATGAATTATCCAATTATGCAGCTAGAAAATCTCCCAAACAAATCAAGCACAGTCTATATTTTAAATGCATCTAAACAAGTACCTTCAGCTTGAATAACACAACTTGATTAGGATTAAGTAAGCATTTATGTGTCTCTACTTTGAGCAGGTCAGTAGACTTTGCCAACTAATTTCAATAATTGGAATCTTATTTGTTCATGCATCATGTGCAGCAAATTGCATATTTTTATAAGCCTGAAGAACAAAATCACAACTTCGCTTAGAATGATCACAGTTCCTGCCTCTTAAGGGAAGATGGTAGATAGGATATCTTGGATACTAATTTATATGGTTCTGAAGCCCAATAGAATATCCATCCAGAGCAGGACTTCGATAATATTTTGTTATTGCCTTCAGATTTGTTTTCACAAGCACCTTATTATCCTTGTTGCAATAAAGTAAATCTCATTTCTATCTTTCCAGTTCTGAAGCTATTGCTGAAAAAATGATCTGATTTCAAGTGCAATAAATCGTAGATGTCTGCATCTGGCATTACAAGTGTAGAAGACAAATTAAATTCAGCTGTGGATTAAGAGATAACATTTCCAGTAGGGTAAGCAATGGGATAACAAATAATCATCAGAACATGCACAAGCCACACAAAATTGGCACCAACAGCAAGGCCATACCTTGAGCATATGGCTTGCGGAATAATCTGACACCAAATGACAAAGCATTAGTTCTGTCTCTGTTAGGGCTATAACTATTCAACTAAATTAGAAGCATCATTAAGTATAAAAGTATTAAACCTCTCCAAAAACTAGAACAAAAGTAACAGATAGCAGAACAGCCATAAAGGGATGAAAAATTTTATCAAGGTATATAGGCAGGGCTTGCAACAGCAAAAATGAAGAAACAGACCTCAAGTTAGAGAAAAATAATGAACAACAGTGAAGCGCATAGTAACCAAAATTCGCCTACCTCCATCGCAAAAGAATTACACAAAACCAAAGTAACTAAAAGCTGGTGTTGTTTTTGAACAACTGGTATTATAGCCAAGGTTATCAAAATCGCGATTTTAATTAAAATCGTTTTTTATTTAAAAAATCAGAATAAAATCAAAATGTAAAAACGAAATTTTTAAAAATATATAAATAATAAAATATTTAAAATATTTTTATAAATTAATAAAATCGATTAAAATTGATCAAAATCGATCAAATATTTTTACTATTTAACTATTTTCGATTTTAACTAAAATTGAAATCGTTTTCTTATTAAAATCATTAAAATCGCTGATTTTACTATTTAAAATCGCGATTTTGATAACAATGATTATATGTCATGGTCAATATTAAGTTGATTGGATACGAATTAAACTCTACTACAATTTCAATTTGGTTGAATTAAATTTCAAATATTAATTATTATCCACACACTTGCATGAGGGAGTTACATGTACATGATATGATTAAACTTGTTTATTTAATTAAATATTACAAAAAGAATTGGATTGGCGCAAAAATAATTGGGGTGTTGTTATTAGTTGGGCCTCTGCATTGCTTTGACAATTTTAGGGCAGGGAAAAATATGGAGAAGTGGGGTATACTTTAGAATTGACGAGGGTTCTTAATAGTAGGAAAACTTAAGTCCATTAACATTTATTCTTAAAATTCTATCGATGGATGTATGTAGAACTTTGTTAACGTCCTCATAAATGCATGGTAATGGGGTTAACCAACTTTTAGGCTGAGACATTTCAATTTTAATGGGGCATTAAAAAAGGTAGTGACCCAGTATTTTATGTAACGCCGCCCCATTTATGATACTCCCGAGTTTAATGCAGTTTACATTAAAAAAAATGAAAATCACAAGCTAAATATTTCAGTACGTAAAAATAACCCCGTGAAAAAATTTTAAAAAAAAAAAGATAAAGAAATAAAACATCTAATGAATTTATGGAAACAAAAAAGCTGAGTTAAAAATACAATATGCCAAAAATTAGACCAATAATTGATATCTGATAAATAAACAAAAATAAGTTCACAAATACTTTTATTAAATATCAGAAAATTATTATTTATTATTTATCTTAACAAGCGATTGATTAGCGTAAGATAAATTTAACTAAAAGAAGTTGTATTAAGAGGAAAATCAAATCAAATCAAAAAAATCAAAATCATTTTGATTTGATTTTTTTTTTTCACTCTGAGAGTGAATAGAAAAAATTACCTATTTATAAAACCAAAAAAAAAATTGACAGACTACTTCGACTTTATGTTGAAAAGTTGAATAATTTGATTCAATTTTTAGTTTTACTTAGCAAAAATAAAAGAAAATGATCACATGTAATTTAAATACAATGATATTGATAATTTTTTTGTCAGAACATGATCCACGAGTCTCATATGTAATAACCGTCATATTTTATTATGTATTTTAAATTTTCAAACACATATTAATAGCATGAAAGATTTTTATAATATCTATTTACAAATTAAAAGCATTTCCAAATATCTTTTTAACTACTAAATTCCTTTATTCCAAATTAATAACATAACTCAATATCAATTTAAAATCAAATCATATAAATTATAATAATTTATTTCAATTCCAAACTAAACATAGATTTATAATGAAATTAACACATCATAATTAACAAAATAATTATAAGTTAAAAATCATAAATTATTATAAACGTTTATATATTTGAAAACTTAGCTTCAAATCTGGTATACATTTATAAGCAAAATATAAAGCTAAATATTTTAAATATAATCTAATATACTTAACTAAAAACGTAATATAAACCAAGTATACATATACCTGAAATCACAAGCCTCTGTATAATTGATCACTGACTAAAATTATAATTTAACTTGGTTTACTTGAAACTGAAAAGTGAGTAGGATGAATATACGAGAATATATTTTGTGAGTAAAATAAGATATTAAAATAAATAATATCTCTTTAGAATAAAAATTCTTAAAATAAATCATCTTAATATTATAATATAATGATTAAAAAACTCTTAAAAAGAATTTCATTAAAAACATATGATCAACTTGAAAACATGGTTTGTTATAAAATTATTGAGCTCGCCACCGTTTTTGACAATGGATTTTTGTGTAATTTAAAAACAATAAGATTTTATAAAAATTTAATTTAGAACGATAGAGATAAAATAATACATGATTTACTTTAAAAAAATAACCTATCACGAACGTTGACTTCAAATAATCACGTGATGATATCTGGGATTATCTTCAACGAGACTCACAGGTTACATAACTCACTCATACAATATTATTTCATGTCGTCCATACACCTACCTCACTTGTAATCTTTGCTCACTTAAGTAGCCTCTCCTTAGATCCGTCCTAAGTTACTATCTTGTAATTACAGTAAATCCAAATCTAACCCACTCAATCATAATCATCAATGTATATATATATATTGATCATTATAAAATTGACTTGGTCTCATGACCTTCTCTCAAACAATTCAAACTAAATTTCAAAAAGTAAGATATAACCCAACATTCATTTAAATAAAATTTATACGTACATATAAAATTATATTTTTAACACCTTATTACACTTAAATAAGTAGATATTAAGCAAAACATTTAAGAATAACAAAAACTAAGTAAAATGTTCACTCACAGTATAGAGAGAGTATACATTCTCTAATCACTCTTCACTCTTCGGCACCTCGCATGGGTTCCTTACTTGAATATCATCGCCTAAATACATATATATTAATAACCACATTAGTTCTCATGCCAAAACATGAATATAAATTATATACATGTAATGTATTCTAATCAGGGTTTTCTAAAGTCGTCTTGTCACACTCTAACTCGTGGGTCTCACACGTGACAACTATCACAAACTATCAGGATATATCCAATAACACATAATACATCTTATCAGCCTGTAAGGCATTTATAAAATCTGTTTCAAAAATTATTTTTATACCACACTCCCAAAAGAAATCCATCCAACCACCCAAACTTCAAATCATTTTAAATAATCCACAATACTTCAAAATACATACCAATCCGTCACATAAAATATTTCTCAAATCAAAAAATCATAGGGTTAACCCATTCACGATAAAACCAAAATATATTTACAATCCATAAAGGAATAAATAATTTAATATATTTTTTAAAAAATACAAATCCAGTGGACTAATACAAATCTAAGCAAGTCGATTCTGATTTTATACCTACTGACACCAAAGTCTGGGAGAGTCACCACCACCACCACACACTTGTCGACTACCTAACCTGCAACTGGAGAGTGAGGGGGTGAGTATACAGGAATATAGTCAGTGAGTAAACTGAAAACACATATATGTATATATCACATGCTGCTTAACCTATAGGTAGGAAAACCTACTTCAAACACAGTATAAAATAATTAAATTCAAGAAGTTCTTTCTAGTCCGAAAATCTCAAAACACAAGTTACAAATCATTGAGTTGGCTCCCATTCCTGACGACTACCCTGATCGTGAGTGTTCCGAGATCATCAGTGGGTTTTATATGCAATTAAAATATATTATTTATAAATATAGATTTAAATGCAAGAAATAGATAATGTTGAGTTTTTCAGAAAATATGCCCACCACTAACGTTCACCTCGAATTAGAGGTGGCAAATGGGCTGGGTCGGACCGACCCGGCCCATAAAAACAAGGCCCTTACGGGCTAGCGTGCCGGGCCCGATAAAAAAATCAAAGGCCCGATATGGCCCATGAAGCACGACCCAAACGGGCCGTGCCGTGCCGGGCCAACGGGCCGGGCTCACGGGCCGGGTCCGCGGGCCAAAATATTAATTTAATAATATTTTAATAATATTTTATTATTTTATTATTATTTTTATTATTTTAATAAATATTTTTTTATTATTTTAATAATCGGGCCGGGCTTGGCATGGCCCATCACGGGCTCGTGCCGGCGTCGGGCTCTTCACGGGCTCGTGTCGGCCCGGCCCGCGGGCCTAATACCTCGGCACGGCACGGCCCTTTTAACGGGCCGAGCCGTTGATGAGTACATAAAAGTGTATGTACATTAAGGTTAAATTTATCATTTTACACTTCAAAGTATGATTAACTCTCTCC
>JAVXUL010000001.1:19864939-19879910 GCA_035590515.1 Trichilia minutiflora
CGAGTCTCTCTCTCAAGTATTATATTCAGATCTGACTCTGATGATTGAAGTTAGCCCAATCTTTTATACAAGAAGACCTTGGGCCAACGAGACCATATTGTCTCTGAGCCAAGGATGTTTATTATGGAACCATGGTGTTCTGAGTCCGTACAGACCTGCTTGCCTGATGCATCGATTCCGAGATGGGTCATACCCGGGATAGGTCATATCTGAAACCTGCTTGCCCGATATACAGATTTCAGGATGGGTTATATCCGGGACTTGCTTGTCTGACGTATGGATTCTGAGACCTACTTGCCTGACGTCTAAATTCCAGAATAAGTCGTATCTGAGATCTGCTTGCCTGATGTATAAATTTTGGGACGGGTCATACCCGGGACAGGTCGTATCCAAAGCCTGCTTACCTAATGTATAGATTTCGAGATGAGTTATATCCGAGACCTGCTTGCTCGATGTACGGATTTGAAGACCTGCTTGCCCAATATCTAAATTTTAGGATGGGTCGTATTCGGGACCTACTTGCCCGATGCACCGATTCTGGGATGGGCCATTGAGATCTGCTTGTCTGATGTACAGATTTTGGGATGGATCATATGGACCTGCTTGCCCGATATACGGATTCTGGGATAAGTCATGCGTATCTCTTTGCTCGATGAACAGATTCTGAGCCTGGATCTCCTATTGCCATCAAATCATTCCCGAGAAGACTTTAGGCCAACAAGACTATATCGTCTCTGAGCTAAGGGTATTTGATAGTCATAGAACTATTCTATTCTGGGGCCATATAGACCACGTTGTTCGAAGTCGACTACTCGTCTCAATTTTTCTTTTACAGGTATCAGGGTACCTGGAGGAGACCTTATAACAGTAAGGCCGAATCGCCCCCATTATAAAAGAAGAACATTTGAAAAGATCGTACTATCCTCGATCCTATTTATGCATTGCATTGCATCTTTCAGGACTCGGGACTATATGATACCTACGGTTTATTTTTATTGTATGTTCTTGATTTTTATAATCAACTTAGCTAACAGACCGACCTGTAAGTGTTTTTCTTGCTTTTATCATTAATGAGGATGATATGTTGATTTCTTGCTGACTGTTTCTTTATGGTTAATATGAATGTCATTTTAAATGATCACCGCCAATCGTACGAGGCGAGGAGATATTTTCTATTTATTTAGGTACCGACTGCGGACATCTGAATAAAGGTGATTATATCTATTTCCAGTATTCAGTTCGAATTGTTCGATACAAAACGGTACGTTCCCCATTTTGGTCAAGTAATTTATTTGGGCATGTTTACTGAGACAGTCCAATTCATTTACAGTCCCTTATATGGATGAAACACTCAAGAATTCGCACAGAATTAACGACTATGAGTTGGTTAAATTTCTCTGAGTATCTGATTATATGGTTCTTACCAAACCTAGCAGCAATTCGTTTGGCTGCATATTAATCTGAGACAGATAATCTAAATGTGTTATCTGTATATATTTCTCAATCATAAATTTTCTAAGTCATTTGTTCAGGGGCAGTATCTGGATGCATTCTAGCCATATGCGCATGCATTATCATGAGCGATGCCCTTAACGAAATATTTTCTAAGTTATACGCTCGGAAGACGCTATCGAGTATCTATAAGTTACCTTTTTATGCATTAGCCCGAGTGTTATTCTTGTGAAAATATCTTCTAAGTCTTCTGTTTGGGTGTCTTTATTGTGCCAATCAGTTCTTGGATATTCAAAACAAACCGAGTATATTGCTTCGTATGTTTTTTTTTTAAGTTATACGCTCGAAACCTTTTTTCGAATGTATTTATGTTATATGCACTGGACCTTTATTCGAATGTTTTTCTTGAACGAATGAGCCCTTTATTGGGAGATTTGAAGAATTTCTCTGAGTCCTTTATTCGGATGTTTTCCCCGAAAGGACGAATCCTTTATGTGGATATATGAAGATTTTCTCTGAGTCCTTTATTCGGATGTTTTCACTGAAGGGACGAATCTTTTATTTGGATATATGAAGAATTTCTATGAGTCCTTTATTCGGATGTTTTTCCCGAAGGGACGAACTTTATTTGGATATATGAGAAATTTTCCTAAGTCCTTTACTCGGACGTGTTCCCCGAGTCATTGAACCCTTACTGAGATGTCTGAAGAATTCTTCTGAGTCCTTTATTCGGATGTTTTTCCCAAAGGGACGAATCATTTATTTGGATACATAAAAAATTTTCCTAAGTCCTTTATTTGGACGTATTCCCCGAGTCATCGAATCCTCTATTCGGATATTTGAAAAATTGTCTAAGTTATTTACTCGGATAGCTTTTTCCTCAAATAGCTTCTTACTCGGATAGCTTCACCAAGCTAGAGAGCCATTTGGTTATCTTTGAGAAGCCGAATATTTTTTTTACTTAAGGAAATTTTTTAAGTATTATACTCGGAGAAATATTGCAAAACACATAAGACTGAATGAAATAAGACAGAGCGCATATATATGGAAACAAAAGTTTTATTAATCAAAGTATGTTATTATAGAATATTCGACCCTACTGGGTCTTATCTACATTTGAGGGGTCTTGAACGGCTAGATCTGTCCCACCTTCTTCTGCTGCTTCAAGGTGAAGATGTTCTCCTTCTCGAGTTTTTTTATTCTGCTCGTCTCGTCCCGCCGAGCATCTACCTGCTGTCCCCATCTGATAGCATGCCTGCGATCAGGGAAGAATATTAGCAATCGAAGTTTATAAGCATAAAAAAAAAGGGATTCCGGTAAAATTTGTGAGGAAGTTTGGGGATGAACTTGCAGCAGTTGCTACACTTAGAGTTTCTTATGGTTACATTCGGCAAGTAGGGTTGGAAGATGATGGGATAAGTATTTAGTTCTATGATGGTTGGCACGACTTTGTTTAGAATATTATTCCATTTGCGTCGGATACTTCCTGATTTTTCAATATCTCAAGAATTCAGCTTTTCATGTTCTTTATATTTGGCACGAGTACTTGCGAGATTGACTATCCTTCCAACAGAGATCGCCATAAAGATTACAGGCAGGATGCCATGAAAAATGAAAACTTTGTTGAGATACTGGGTTCCTCAGCTAGAAACAAGAGATTCGTTAACCAATTGAAAACAAAAGAGCCCCAAAATAAGAAATGTAAAATGAATAATCTGGAGGATTTGGAAAAAATACCAAATGGTGGCAATAACCGTGATTTCCTGGCTTTACTTGATCAGAGGAGGTATTTATAGACGAACCCAAGAAACTCCGACCGTTGATTTCGATTTAACGAACAGGGGAATGCCACGTCACCCGAATGCGAAACGTCAAGGATCGGTTCCTTTTCAAAATTTAAATGAAATGGGACCCGTCCTAATAGCTAATTATGACGGCCTGAATATCACGGCCCTGCAGACTGACCTGTCAATAGAGTAATGACACGTGTAGAGACAGTTGCGTTCTCAAGGGAGATAACCGAAACATAACGGCAGCCATGCCAGCCTAGCAGAAGTCGAACGGTTTTCAATTAAAACCTTATTTAATTAAAAATTGGGGAGCTTAGTGTTGGGGTATTTTACAGAGGCCCAGCCAAATGGTCCAGGCCTATCTCTATACCCTTATCCAAGCCCGTCAAAGGTCTATATTACTTTCAGGAGGACTCTCAGGTATAACAACGTCCCGATAATCCAATTACATCATCTAGGGAGATAGCTAAATAGCCTTAGGCACTCTGCCCGAAGCAACTAGTCAGAGGGTCTCTTTCGAGTTATTCTTGATTAACTCGCACTCGAATTTGAGACTTTCAACGACAAACCTTCTGGGCTCGGGGGATCGAAACTATATGATAACAAAAAACAGCAGTGGCGCACGAGCACTCGAGATATACAAATCTTCACCACATTACTTTCTGATGACATCAAGGATATAACCTGCTGCATAAATGCCTCCGAGAATCAGAGGATTTCATTCTCGGGAGAACTTGAAGCTTCACTCGGAGGTATATACACTCGGTGTCTCAGGGATGACGTGACGAGGATTAGTATCACAATTTTTCACGCCCCCTGACTTTGCAACAGGTTGTCTTGGGTACGTCAGCCATGCAGCAACATGTGTCCAAAGGTATGCACTCCTAGGCTTCCAATATACAACATCCAGAAATCGAGGGAAAGGAATTCTAATTCATTCCATCACTTTTGAGAAAAACACACTGTAAGACATTCTCTCACTTTTCAGCGAATTCAGGCATCATTCTCATGAATAGAACATTACATCTGCATGCTCCCCTTACACTCTTGCTTACTTGTATGTACACATCTCTCACATATTAAGTAAAATCCTCTTTGACTTAAGCATCGGAGGGTTTTCGTCGAGAAATTAGCTTTACCCCTGAAGTGTTCGGTGTCTTACACTTCTAAACTCAAGTATTAGAAGAGAAGACCTACTGGTGCTCAAAGTTGATGACGAAACCGACTTCTTGTATCAACACTAATAATCCTTGATAAATGACAATTAATACAATTTAAATCGATTTGAAATTTTAAAATTAAATTAAAATAATTGATTAATTTAAATTAAATAAAATTTTAAATTTTAATTTAATTTTAAAATAATAAATTTATTATTTAATTATAAATATTAATAAAATAATTAATATATTATTTTATTATATAATATTAATATTTTTATATAATAATATTAAATATATTTAATATTTATTTAAATAATTTAATTTAACAATTTATAATTTAAAATTAATCAAATTCATAATCTAAATTAATAATAATTAAAATATCATTCTAAATTTTTTTAAATCATCCCAAACCACCCTATTTAAACGATTGGAATAAGTTTAAATTTGCCTGGATCTTATTTTAAATTTTGAGTTGATGATGTAATATAACAGTACGTACCAATGAGCAGGTGAAATATCACGACTTTTCAAATTTTCAAATTACAGATAAAAATCACTTGCTGTAAGTAATCTTCCTGCCGGTGACTGCATTGGTGATCCGGAAACGGCATCGTATCAGTCCTTTCAAGCTCAGACCTCTCACTGGGAGTTAGGGTTTTAATAATCCCCCTCTCCCACTCGGTCTCGGTCTCGGTCTTTGCAGTCTGCTCGTACGGTGGTTTACACTTAAGGTATGCTCTTCGAAACCAAAGGCATCTTGTTCTACTTACAAAACCTGCAAACGACTTATAAATCCCACATAAACCCCAACTTCGCACGCCAAACCAAACCCATTTCGAGTCTCAAAGTAGTATGGCGAAAGGACTGGAATCTGGACCAAGCCATACAGGATGACAAACAATACAAACTCTGCGCCCGGGTCGTTAAGGAAGTCCTCAACGAACCGGGACAAGTCATCCCGCTTCGTTACCTCGAAAAACGCCGGGAAAGATTATGCCTTAACATAAGTATCAAAAGTTTCCTTAATCGATACCCAGGTTTCTTTCAGACTTACCATGATCGAATCAAACCCAAATCTGACGCCGTTTTATTCTTGCGCCCGAGTGAGAGGTTAAGAGATTTTCTTGACGAGGAAAGAAATATCTATGTTAAAAATGAGGAGTTGATTGTGACTAAGTTGTGTAAATTGTTGATGATGTCAAAAGATAAAGTGCTAAATGTTGATAAATTGGTTCATGTGAAGAGAGAATTTGGATTTCCTAATGATTTTCTGGTTAATCTGGTGCCTAAATATTCCAATTACTTCAAATTAGTTGGATGCCCTGGAGAGGGACAATCGTTCCTACAGTTGGAATCTTGGAACCCCAAGTTTGCGAAATCTGTTATTCAGCTAAGAGCAGAAGAGGAAGCTAAGTCCACGGGGATTCATGTTAGACCTAACTTCAATTGGAAGCTACCTCCAGGGTTTCGCTTGAGAAAGGAAATGAGGGAATGGGTTAGAGATTGGGTGGAGCTAGATTATATATCTCCGTATGAGGATGTGTCAAGTTTAGATCAATCTTCAAGGGAAATGGAGAAGAGAACAGTTGGAGTTTTTCATGAGCTATTGTCTCTCTCGATTTTTAGGAGGGTTCCTGTACCTATACTGGGAAAGTTTATTGACGATTATAGATTTTCAAATGCATTTTCAAGTGTATTTACAAGGCATTCGGGAATTTTTTACTTGTCATTGAAAGGAGGAATTAAGACTGCGATGCTGAGGGAGGCGTACAAAAATGGTGAGTTGATTGATAGGGATCCGTTTCTTGAGATTAAAGATAGGTTTGTTGAGTTGTTGGTGGAGGGAAAACTAGAGAGGGCTGAGCAGTTGAGAGCGCTGAAGGAGGAGGTTAATAAGGATATCGAAATGATGGCCTTGAGAAATGAGGATATGGATGAGCATGAGTGCGATGAACAGATTTGAATCTCAAAGATTCTAAGTGGTATGATATGATCAGTAAGTCTAACAAAGAAAGCCTCAAGAACAGGTATATAAGGATTAATTGAAAGTTGAAATGATTGTTATTATTCATCTGAATATTTTGTCGTTAATAATTGCGCTATTGCGAAACATTGTTGGAGCCCTGTCTGATGCCTTTAGCTTAAATGTATCTTTTTTCTTTTATCTGTTGCTGAGCAGACTGATAATATTATTTAACATATTATAAGAATGCTGAAGTCTTTGAATTATGCATATACTGCTAAAATTGCTTACCTTGGTTCAACTATGGTACTTCTATATGTTTGCTTGGTATAGTTGCTTTTGACATAATAACAATTAAGAAAAGTTGATTTTGTCATGCTCTGTAACTTTTCTGTGGCACAAGGATCATCTTAGCACTGGTTTCAGTATTTCTGCATGCGATGTGTAATGTTAGATAGGATGTGGACTTTCTAGATTTCCTTCCTTATTTCTAATAGTTGTTTCTGGTGTTGTGTATGGTAGAACATTAGAAATCAAAGTGTTTTAGTATTGTATTTACTTGCATACCATATCCAGATTGCTTCTAACACCTTTTCAAAGTTATATGAGCTGACATTTTGCATTCAGTTACACTCACATTGCATATCAGATCATGCATGATATTATTTAAAACTTAAAAGTCATATGTGCTTCTTTTATCTTGCGCTATGGTGTTATTTGTCAATGACAGATAGGTTCTAAGTTCTGGTGAAACAACAAATAAGAACCAGTTTGGTTGTTTTTAGCAAATAGGTACCTGACTCTTGTAAAGTTAGCATCAGTTAAAGCAATTGAGGGCATAAATGAGATTCAACATCAGGGTTGCATGTAAATATGAGTTACATATATTTTTGTTTTTAATTTGTGGGACTTTTGGTGGTGTTTGAGATCTATAAAGAAAACAAAAGATGGAGGTTCTGTTATAGTTCATCGAATTTTGAGATTTTGGGTATTGTTTGTAATTGAATGATTTGGTTATTGTAAGGTCAATTTTGGTGTTTGTTATCTGTTTTCAAGTATTGAATTGGTACAATTTAACGATATTGATTTCCAAGGGTGAGGATGGTTTTATCATCTTGTCTTGAATTTTGAGCTCAAGATGTTTATTCTAAGTTCTTCTGATCTTTGTATTACACTGTTTTAAGGAAACAAGGGTAGATTGGAAACAATTTCTTTCATAATTATGAACACCTACCAAGTTAAAAGCAAACAAGCTTTGTCCCTATTTGTTGGTTTGCCAAAACTCAGACCTATTTGTTATTACCCCTTTTTTCATTTGTAGGAATTGTTGAGGCATTGTATGGTCGATGGTGCATGCAGCATAGGGCATTTAGGAAGTGATCTAATGGCTTTCAAGAAATATCATGCATTTTCAGGTTTTCAAAGCCTGGAGAATTTAGTTTGATTGTTTAATATCAAATAGAGTTAGGAGGAATGAAGAATTAGATTCTTTTTAGGATCAATCATGAATTTAGGACATTGTGGGAACTCTATGCTGCCTTAGTAGCTTGATAGTTGGATTCCAATATGCCTGCTATTTTTCAATGTAAAAATTATAGGTTTCTGTAGAATATTTAAATGTGGGAAGAATCTGTTGAAGTGGGTTTTCATGCTCTTGTTTACAATTTTGGTTGTATCACTTGCAGCAATTAGCCATTAGTAGATGCTACACCTGTTTCATGTCTGCAAAACCTACTAGGAGTCGGATATTTAGCAGCTCTGATAAGTACAGCAGATGGTTTTGAGCATAATTATGCCAAGGTTGGAGAAAAAATTTGGTTCATCTGATGATAAGATGTTTTGGTTGGTCAGGTAATAAATAAGATCTGCAGCCAAGTTGTACCTGCTTGTCAATAGCAGAGAGAGGTTTTTTTTTTTTTTTTTGGCTTGACATGACTTTGCATGTACCATGAAAGCAAGATCTGAGGCTCACCCTTATTTTTGTGCATAAACTATACTGTCTTAAATGGGTATGATGGACAGATTTTGCATTGACCATCATCCCGTAATTCCTTTGCAACTTGTTTCCTGCCAACCAGTTCATACTGTGTTAACTTATGAATTATGGGCATTTTATTCTACTAGATGCAAAAATTCATAAAACGAAATGTGGGTTTTTCTACGAAAGCAAATTACTAAGAAAGAAAATCATGCTCCCCATGACTATGGATGACAGAATTTAATCTGGGGGCATTTGGTTCTCTTCTTCTTCTTTTTTTTTTCTTTTTTTTTAATTTCTTTTCCAAGTTGCTTGAATTACCTTCTTTACAGTCCTAAAAGTACTTGTGTCTTCTCAGTATTATTCACGAAAATAGAGAAATTTCTTCATGCTAGCTACCTCAACATATTTTCCTCTGTTGGCCTCCTCTTTTGAGCAAATTTAGTAGTAACAAGGTTGTTGGCAACTGTACATCACCTAGAATAAAAGGCCACACCAAGTGAATGAAATATACATAACCAATCAGAACCTGAAACCCTTCCATAACATCAATAAGAAACTGGTCTCACTCCAATTGATCATCGCCATTTTTTAATTCATTATAACCCGGACAATTTTATAACAAACGAAAACATGAAGACTATGAGTGCACAGGTATAAATAGAAGCAATAACCAGTCCTGCTAAATCAAAGATGGGTGCTATGGAAACAGACAAGTTTATTCCTGTTGCACTCTTTTTGACAGTCTTGGCAGTCCTTCCCAAGATGGAAAGCCAGCTAAGGCCAAGGCCAATTTCATTGCCACTGCCGCTACCACCACCCCGACCGTTATGTGCCTCCCAGTTCTCACTTGCGAACTATGCATGTGCATTGCTGCCATATAGTCCAGCCCCACCTGTATCACCTCCTCCTCCTCCTCCTCCTCCTCTGTACCCTTCTCCACCCCCTCATCACCCGCCACCTAAACATCCTCATGATGATGATGATGATGATGATGATGAAGAGCATCAACATGATCATGAGCGCAGGCATAGGCATCGCCACAGACACAGACACTCGTCCGAGGAAAAAAATTGTTGCCGCTGGCTAAAGGAGGTGGATGCTGAGTGTGTCTGTGACTTGCTGGTTCACCTACCCATCTTCCTTGCCAAGCCTGTGCATGAATATACAGTTGTCGTCGATGGCACTTGCAGTGTTACATATACTTGCAATGGGCGGCTAAGGCCGTAATGCTTCAATACCTGTTTGATTCTATAAGTTGAGTTGGGTTCTTTTGAGTTTAAATTATTGTTACTGTTTTTACCATGTTTGATATGAACATGTACGCTATTTAACGCCCATTTTAGCTTGTAACAATTACTAGACTTGTTGCAGTCTATATTTATCTGCTGGTTATATACTGTTTTTCATAGCTAAATTACAACTACCTGGCGTTTAGAAAATGTCTATCGATTTCCATATACATATCAGATTAATAAATGAGATTTGGTTGTTGAAAATGGAGTTCAATTTCCTAAATGAGATCCAAATGCAACCCAACAGTCATGACCAGTACTAGAGACGATTACTTTTATCAAATCAGACATTTTCTTTTGACTCCAATGATCAAATTTTCTTTCTTTATTTTTTCGTTTCCACCATGAGATGATGAAATGAAGAATATTTTGGATAGATACAGAATTTGAGTGATAAAAAGTTGATTCAAAGTTTACCCTTTCGTCTTCAAAACGAATAATTGACTACTTGCCATCTGTTGTACTACCTTGTCTCCTTATAAATCATATAATATCGATATCTTTAGTATAGAGAAGAGCTTTTCTCTCTCATTTCTTTTTTGTGGTGCTCCAAAAATAGAACTAGAACCTATCAATTTATCTTGCACCTTTGAAAGAAAGCCAACCAAAATGCTTGTATTTTTTCTTTTTCATATTTCTTAGAAATTAATGCTGATTAGATACAGTGTGAAAGAGTGCGTGGTGACATTTTCTTCGTTATTTTCCTCTCCAAATTAATTAATTCGTATTAACTGCCATAAAGTTGAAGTTTGGGAAAAACATGATTCTCTTAAGAAAGGCAAACCTTATCAATTAAACTAGTAAATATCATGAATATGGATAAATGTGAATGATAAATATTGATTGTCAAAGAAAAATTAATGTTTTTACCAAAGATTTTGATCATTGTATTTGTAAATAAAAAATAAAAATAAAGATATTAGAAATTTGTTTAGGAATATGTAAGTATGCATGTTTATGCGTATAACATATTATATAAATATAATAGATAAGATTTCCTGTAATTTAATTTTTTTTTAATTTAGGATCTGTTTGGTATTATGGTATTATAGTTTAAAAGCTATAATTATTGTAAAAAAATTTAAATATCAAATATTAATGTATAAATTATGTAAACCTTATAAAAAATTGATGTTACAATTTTTTTTTTTAACTCTATCTTCAAACCGAAACACAATTATCAATTATCCTAATAACCCAAATTTTATATATAAATTTTTATTTAATTTATATAATTTAGTGATAAGTAATATTGATAAGTTATTAATATTAATTATTATTTACTAATTTTAGCTTTAATTATTTATTTTTTTTGGTCTTAATCAAAGTAAAAATTTTAAATGAAAGAAACTCCTTCCAAATATAATATCTATGAATATATTGGTACCGGAGTGGTCAAGTAGGCGTGGAAAAGACACTGTTTTATTATTTTTTTTGGGGGGGTTATTTCCATTTATAATCATTCCATTTAATATTTAATAATATCAATCATAAGAAAGTATTTATTTGATCTTTTTATTCGTTAAATATAATATGCATTTCTTTTTATTTTATTGAAATGTTAAAATTTATTTGGTTTAATTACATATTCATCCTTGAGGTATATAAAATAATAAATTAAGAAATAGTTTCATCAATTTAAAAAATTTGCCCGCTTTATATTCCACTAATTATTGTTAACATTGGCAAGAGGAGTAGTTTGATGGACGACGGTATGTTGGATGATTGTCTTTATATTAGTTCAATTTAAAAAGTGTATTTTTTATAAAAATTTGAACTAATCAAAGGATTTTAATTAGTCTTTATATCATAACGTTGGATAATCTTGAACATATTAAACAATTTGATCATGTATTTAATTGAATGTCATAATTTAAACATCACAAGAATAAATATTTCCCACTTTATACAAAAACAAAAACATAGATTGAATTTTCATGCTCAATTCAAATTCAATTAACATATAAATGGCAACTCCCCAGTTAACTCAACCCCAAAATGGCACTCTTTATTTTTTGTAAAAAAATAATTAAAATAAAAAATCGTTATTCTAACAAAATACCCAACAAATCTATCGTCATCTCTCTCTTTCTCATTGCCAAAATTTTGTACTGTTTTCATTCTTCATTCTTCTTTATTCCTGTATGTAAGATTTAAGATAGAAATTTCACAGAAGTGCAGACATTAATGGTGGAATGAAGCTTGTTCCGATTTTTTTTTTAATCTTTCAATAATTTTTTATGAACCACACTGTAAGAACATAAATTTAGAATGAAAATTCATCTTGTGCTGAGGATTTGGAGCAAAACAAATTTTGGTAATATTGATATTCTGAGTCAGTTTTGAAAAACTTGAAAATTTTAAACCTTTTATAGAAACCAGAAAGTGTTAATCCCCTTTCTAAAATAATAAAGTGGTGCCGCCATTCATGTTCTAAAAAATTACCCTTTCTCATTAAAAAAAATTAATATATCATATCAACATTAATTAAGAACAGATTTATTAAAATTGATCAAATTGGATCCTGAAATTGTTGGTTTAAAAGATCTTATGTACAAATCTATAATTCAACCCAATTTAATTTTCCTAACCTAAAGCTAAAGCAAATTTGGAATATAATGGAGCGGTTCTCGCCACATTGAGGAGTTGGGGCTTGCATTGGAGCACAGAAAAAAAGAATATATCAACCAGTATTGAATAAATGATCATTTTTTCTGTTTTTTGGTTTGTTAGTCTAATATTATGATGTTTTCTTATATTTTTTAAAAATAATCAATCCCTCCCTGACCATACAAATATAATAAAAAAAATTCTTCACTATAAAAATCTTTGGAGTATTTTTTCAAATAACAAATAATATTGGAGTATTAAGCTTAAAAAATAAGAGAAATGGTCATTTATCCAATATTATGCCAAGTTGCTGATCCTATCCAGTATCCACTCAAATTCATATTACGGAAAGTCATCGCTTCCTCTGTATGGCATCATGCGGTGGATTGTAGCCGTTGATTCTACCAAATTTTAACACCACAGGAACTTCTGATAATACCAGAGAACGAAAACTTTGAATAACACTGCTGCTTTATTGTAATTATAATCCTGGTACAATGAGGCTAGCTTGGACAAAACTGAACGATATAGTAAACTTCTTTTTTTTTTTTTTTAACTGACTATTAATTATTTTTGGTTTTGTCTTAAACTATGCCACCAGGCATTGTGTAAATATGATTTCTAATGGCTGCTGGTACAGAAGCAGGGACCTCCATGGAGAAATTGTACAGAAATTCCGATAATATGGTAGTGGTTGGGCCAGCTACAAGCTTTTCCCATGCATCATCTGCTGCTTTGCCACGATTCCGAAAAACTTCAGTCGCATTCGAACGATGTATATTCCAAACTTTGATGTTCCTCAGCCGACGTATCTTCTCCAATTGGCCACATGCCAGGCTGCATGTATTATCCTTTACTTGTTGAATGGCTTGCTTTAACAGCTTAGCTCGGCTCTCTTCGTCAAGAAACGGTTCAGCTCTGAAATATAGATCAAACTCGGGGACTCCGATTGATTTCCGATCCCTTTGGAATAATCTGCATTGGGATAAAAGAATTTTCTCACTTCTTTGACCATCCTATTTTTAACCATTCATTTCACTCTGTCAGATACGAAGGAATGTAAAACTGGCATAGATACATCAACCCAAAGAAAACAACAATCATATTTTGATCGAAATTTATAATCTTGGTCGTCAATTAAAGCTTCAATATATGAATTGGATCCTCCAATGATGACCGGAATCCGGCCACGATGCAAAATGGATTGTATGGCAAAGGAAGCCATATCACAGAAACTTTTTGCTGTAAAATTTAAATTAGGATTCAGGATTCCAAGCAAATGGTCGGGGATTCCACGCTGCTCGTCCTTCCTGACCTTGTTGGTGACTATGTCAAGTCCTTCAAACACTTGCATTTTATCAGAATTTATGATTTAAGCAGGAAATCGAGAGGCAAGGTCGATGCAGAGGCGTGATCTTCCTGTTCCGGTAGCCCCCATTACGATCACAACCTTGTCTTTTTGTCGCCTTAGAAGCAAACGATCCATTTTCATCTTGCCTGGAGGTAATTCCAGGGCATGCGGGGTTGTTTGATTCAGCATTAGCATGGAAATTTTCATGTTCATCAACCTAGATAGTTGACCAAATATTAATAAATAAATAAGACTAAGACTAAGACTAAGACAAATATTCATATGTTAATTAATTAATTAATTAATATTTGAAGTATACCATATATATTATGGTTGAAACTCACCCTATTCGAGTGTAAGATGCGGCAAATTGGAAGAAAATGTTTCTCTGAGAAGTGATGGCAGTCAGCTGCGCGCTGGGGATCTGAAATTGTAGGCAAAAGGATAAATATGCATGCTTTCGTCTCTTTCTATTTCAGTCTACTTTTGGCTGGGAAAAGTGCTTTTAACAATATTCCCTTAAAAAGTTCCCTTCTCTTTTTAGTGTTTGGCTGGAATTAATATATATAAATAAATAAGCTTAAACATATCGATATAAGCAATATGATATATTATTAATTTCTAAAATAATCTTGACCGTAGAGCTATATGGAAAGTGATGCAGTTTCTGGGAAAGCAGTGGGCAGAAATGATTGTTTCAATTTTATTGATTTGATAATTTGTATGAATATGTAGGTGGTTCTATTTAGTATTAGCAGATTGTAGAAGAATATGATTTGATTAATGACTATTTATCTTACTTTGGTTGCATTGGTTGGCAATTGCATTGATTAAATAACTTTCCACACATGCTATGCACATGATAGGATGAAAATTTCTCCTTAAAATTTTTTTTAAGGCATAGAAATTTCTGTCATCAGTACATATGCTTTTTGCACTTTAATGTGATGTAGTGAAGTAACGAGAGAATATATATATATATATATATGATAATTCTATTTCCATTGATAGTTACAATATACAAAAAATTTTGATAAGGGTCCTCAAAATGTAAAAAATGCTGCTTTGTTGTATTCTAATCAATCAACGTGTAAGAACGGACAATCCTTGATCCTGAAAGGAAGCCAATCCAGGCTAATGTCTTCAAGAATCTTATAAAGATTATTTGAAAGGCAGATGAATGTTTACTGTACTAGGGCAGGACTCAACTGTAAATGGAGTGTTTTTTTTTTTTTTTAATTTATAAAATCTGATTCTAACAAGAAATAAAGAGAAAGAGATTGAGTTGAAATGATTTTCCATTACAGTATTGCCGTAACTATATACAGATTACACACACCAATCTTCTCCTTGATTGTAGGAGAGA
>JAVXUL010000001.1:19885317-19896552 GCA_035590515.1 Trichilia minutiflora
CTTCTCCTTGATTGTAGGAGAGAAGTCTGCTAATCACAAAGATTCTGCTAATCACAAAGATTTACATAAATCTATTTGTGGTAAAGATAAATGTACACAACAGAATATAGCTATTTCCTAATAGATTCCTTCAACCAAGTGGAGTCTGATCGTGAATTGGATACAACGTTTTGGCTTGGCCTTGGCATCAAAGCAGTTATCATTATCTCGTCCTGTCCACTCACAAAAATATTATTCCATGGGGCAAATGGGCATGGTGCTAACTATCATAACTCATGAAGCTGATTTTGAACCTGGTCCCCAGTCCCTCTTCAACCCAGTCCCTCTTCCGTAGTTTTGAAGGATCAATATACATATTCTGCTCTTCGGTTAAAAATGAGGCCAAATAATTCTATTCTCTGTCTAGTTATCTAGATAGCATAGCATTAGCAACCAGCAGAGCTGTAAATATCTACTGGTTTTGTAATTTTGTGTGTATATATATATTTATATATATTTATCCAATCCACTCGAAGGTGCAAGCTATCTCTAGGGATTGGATTGAGAGTGCATTAGTGGCTTTACCGAAAGCCTAGCCATGCTAAAATGACTTCTAATTGTTCTGTGCTTGTGTTAATCCAAACTTCCTAGTTCTGTAATCATCCAAAATTCCTTGTCTTTTACCCGTTGTGCGAGCATGCCCTTGTGATGCCTACCAAAACAAAGATTTCTGGGTCTACTCGAACGTTCAATTATTGGCTCCCAATAATATAAGCACAAAACTAAATTCTTCTGTATGTGATGACCATGCAATCAAAGGTTCATTATTGGAGTGTTCATTATCATCCATCCAAAAGCGCAGTAACCTACGTTTTTCTGAATATTATTGGATTTGGAATTGTTGCTAACCGAAGTGGATGGATCACGCGACCGGAACTTTAGGGATATTACTCTTCCGAAATTGGCTAATATACATCACCAAAAGTTAAAACATAAATATAATTATTAAAATGGAGTCGTTGATGTACCTACTCTACCAAACATCACCACATCCACATGATAGTTGTCGATAAAAATATACATGTAATGTAGAGAAATTAGCTATTGCAACAACGACTTCTAAGAGCGACTGTTGCTAGCATTGCTCCTTATAATGAGAAAATTTCTTGTTAATAATATTCTCTTCTTTTAAGGTAGAAACGACTGAATTTGTATAGTTTGGATTATGTTAACACTGTTTTCTTGATAACAACTATAATAAATTTTTTATTTAATGAATAACGTTTTTTTTTATTTGTAAATAAATATTTTTAAACATTCTCGCACATAGAAAACATAGTTAATTTACAGGATTTACTCTCCTATTTATCCTTTCCTATAGCATTTTTCTTATATAGTTTGAAAAAATAAAATAAAATCAGATGATGGGAATCACGAAATCACGATGAGTGTGGTCGAGGTATATGGGCCAAGAATTTTACTGATAGGCCTTTGACGGGGCTGGCTATTAGTTATTATTTGGGTTGCCCCCCTTCGTGTTTGTTTGGAACCAACTGACTGACAGGACTCATATGCGGCGAATACTAAAATTGAAATGCTGATTCCATGGAGCCCACAAAATGGCAGAACAGAATAAAAACGGACATGTGGCTGATTGTTTGTTGTCGTGACACAACGGCGAATACGAGTTCCAAATATGGAAATTTGATCGGTACCTTTTATTCGGGAACCAGAACCAACCGACGTTATCTATTAAAAGCAGCTAACGTCGAGAAATTGAGCGTCCAAGTATCGTTCAAGCAAGGTGGCGACGAAGGTGGTCGTGGCATGAACGGACGAAACGACGACACGACCCACGACCAGGACGAACAAGGAGGGAAACAGTAGTCAGCTGTGCCTGAGCCGTTGAACAGGAGGCGGTTATTTAACATGGCTGTCGTCTCGGTCACTTGGGGCCCCACCTTCAGAATCGGAGTCTTGCTCCTCCTCCTGGCCGCATTTTTCATTGCATGCATCTCCCTCCCCATGGAAAAGGCACCTGCTTCATGCCTGTAGATCTGTCTTCCATTCGATATTGTTCATATATGGATATATATGTTTATGTATCTTGTTCTGGTGATTTGAATTCTTTTGTTCTTATTCAAAATGTTTTAAGACAAGAAGATGCTCTTGAAATAATTTTTGAAAACACAATAAGACATATTGATATGAAGTGGAGTCAGAAGTTACTTTCAATATTTGGTTAATATTCTGTGATAATTAGAGGGAAGACAATTCTTTTTGCAGATTTTGAAGTATTTCTTGTTTTGGATAAAGCAGGATCTTGGATCTTGGGGTCCGTTTGTGTTGTAAGTCTTTTGTGGTAGCCAGAATTAACTTACATTTCTTTAATTACAATGAATATTTGAAATTCATAATCTCTCATAATGTTAATTCTGCTGACCTTGATCAAGACTATAGCATAAACAACTTGCTACTCATTGATGCCTGAAATTTTCTGAGAGGAAAACTCTACACACTACATAGATTTTTTTCTCTGTGCTAATGGTGAGTTTGTTCAAGTCCACCTCGGATTAATAAAAGCACCGCAATAATTGTCCTTCAACTGTCTGAAAACACAGGAAGAAAATTTAAAATAATACCGATTTTTTAATTTAAAAACTCTAATATTTAAATCATACTTAATATTATTACGAGAACGGTATGAATTTAAATAAAAAAGCAGAGAGTTGAGGAAACACCAATGCAAAATGATTGTGTTTCCGTTCTGGTTTTTAACCTTTTCACACTAAAAAAGAAATTGGTGTTTACAGTGATTAGTTCTTCCCAAACCTTTACCCATATGGGTCATTAGAAAATGGGAAGAGTCAGTATTTTTCATGGGAGTTTGCATGGTAGTACTAAATAATAATTCATTATATAATCATGATCTATAAAAATGAATTGACGCAATGATTACGTAGACTGTTTAGTACGAAATCTTAAATATCATATTATAGTTTACAGTGATCTTAAGGCTCTTACTTGACCTTGAAATTTTATCTCTAGTTCTGATGAAAGTCGAGAGCAACCTAAGTTGCAATAGGTGGCCGAGCTCTATGGAGAATTTGTCTTCTGCTAACCAGTACTGCAAGAGTGTTGGGATTCCTAACATAACTTTGCTTCAACAGTGGTCTCAGTTTTTCACCCCAACACTACTGATTTAGAACAAAAAAGATAATTACTTCACGAGAATTTTAGGAAATATTGTAATCAGTAGACTCTTTTTTATATAACGATTTTAACTCTTCTTTTCTGAAATTTGCAGGGCTACTGCGTACGTTCCTCTCACAGTACTGGCAATTCCTGTTTCGATACTGACAGTAAGCCCTGGGTTTGTTCACTTTATACTTTCTGAGAACGATCTTGTTCCGTTTTTCTATGTAGAGCAGTTTTCTTCTAATTTCATTGATCATGGAAATATTATAGCAACTAATGTTATTGGTCAAGAGTGATATTTGTCATTTTTTTTTCTCTCTGCGTTTCTTTACTCTAGAGTTCAACCTCATGTGGTACCTTTGTTTCTCCTCATTTTCTAGCGTGGAGGAGGTTATCTTTTTGGACTGCCATTGGGATTCATGGCTGATTCTGTAGGTTCAACAACAGGTGCAACAGCTGCATTCCTTATTGGTAGAACAGTAAGTCTCTTAATCATCCAATGGTGTACGTTATCTAGTATGTGTGTATGGGACTGCAATATGTTCCATGTAAGGCAAGCGCCCTATCCTTTAAACAATAGAATACTAGGAAGAGAGCTGCATTTGTCCTTTCCAAGATATATGTGTTTTCGTTTTTACATCTACTAATATCCGAGTTTGTACTGAAGTGCAGTTTGGAAGATCATTTATCATCTCCAAATTAAAGAACTACCCAAAGTTTCAGGCTGTTGCTATGGCAATCAAGAAATCTGGCTTTAAGGCAAGAGTTCTTATAAAAGTTTCAGAGAATAGCATGCCGTTACCCAGTGAATTTGCCCATAATAGTATACTTCAAGTGACTTATGAAAAAGTTTAATGAATTGTTGGGAATTGCGCCAACTATTTTCCCAATGAATTTTGCTAAAATAATGGATTTTCATCTCATTCTTCTTTGAGCACAACTATCGAGTTTAATTTTATTCATTTGCATGTACTTTATATATCAGAAATGCAACATCTTTATTCTGATTTATATCTTTTTGTTCCTTTGATTTATCTAACAGATAGTTTTCCTGCTTCGGCTTGTTCCTTTACTTCCATTCAACATGTTGAATTATCTCCTGTCCGTGACTCCTATTCACATAGGCAAATACATTCTGGCATCTTGGTTAGGGATGATGGTAATACAACGATCCCTTTTTCTTCGACCATCAGTAAGAAGGATTAATTTATTGCTGTTGTTAATTTATTTACTTTACAAAGACCATTGATGTCTGACCTCCTGAATTGTTGTTTGTGACAGCCGAGTACATTTGCACTGGTGTATGTTGGGACAACCTTGAAAGATCTTTCTGATGTCACCCACGGTTGGAATGAGATCTCAACAACTCGTTGGGCCTATTATATTCTGATTAAACATATTAGACTGACTTTAATATTTGTTAAGGAAATTTACTTTGTCTGAGCCATAGTTTATAATACAATCCATATTGCAACTGCATTAACATTTATCCGAAACGATGGCATACGTATTGGGAGGTTTAACTTGATATGTTGTTGGTTATTTTTACCATTTGCTTGTGGATGCAGGTGTTTATGGCAATAGGTTTTGTGATATCTGGTAATTAACCTTCAAATATTCTTGATTTCTTAACTTTCTTTGTGTGAAATTATTTTAGAACCGAGCAGGGAGCTTGTGTCTGTAAAACTGCTAACTTGCTTACACTTTGTTCGTGCATGGACTTAGTGATTCTGATATTGTACGTAGCTAAGGTTGCCAAGGCTTCTTTAGATGAAGCTCTAATTGAGAATGCTGAAAAGCGTAGCACAGACTTATCAATGGTGCCGACTGTGACCGAATCTCCCGTAGAGGTCTGAAGCCAGATCAACGAGGATAGATTATGATTTTGACTTACAAATTCGAATGTTAAATTCTTTGTTAAAGGTTCTCACTTGTTTCCATCTTTGGTTCTTTTAGATTTAAGTTGTTAGGCCTGAAAAATTGCCTAGCACAAGAAAATTCAAAGACGAAAGTTTATCCTTTTCACTTTCTTTTTTCTTTTGTTCTCTCTTTCTTCCTCATTTTTTTTTTGTTTTTGTTTCATATTGTAGAAGATTATTAAAGCACTGAGCATGTTTAGCCTAAAATTGGTTATTAGTTCTTTATTATGAGACAGTGCAAATTAATAGATAGGGAGAAAAGAATGGATTACCAGTAACAAACGAGGTTCCTAAAGGGCTACGTTTTTTAGTTCAAGACCAACTGCAAGATAGATAACAAACTGTTCTTTTATTTATCAATGAAAGCTATATGCTAACTTAGATTACCAGTAGTCGATTGGTTACGTGAGTAGGATACTCACCTTCACCTATCATGTAGATGCTGTATTCATAAAAATCAAACATAGTATATGTGAAACAAGAATAAATTGGACTTAGTTTTCTCTGTGAATACCCAGAATTGGTAAATCTCCTTGACTTGAGCTGGGAAAAAACAGTTGCTACATTTCTGAATCCATTTTTCACTAGTCAATCAATAGCACACTGAGAATAGTCCATTTTTATTTTTTTGGTGTTTGTGGTCTGGTAGTGGAAGAGGTACAAAGAAGACAAAATTAACCTAGGAAAACCATGATATAGCTTACCATCACGAGGTTTTTTCTTTAACCTTCAGCCAAAGACATGGGCATCATGTACAAACCCCTACTTGCCAACAACTGGCTTGCTGCTGATGGGTTCATTTTTAGTAACTTTCCCAACATCTCTTCAAGAGGTTCATTTGTCGTCACCTGTTCGTTGAGGACATAGTGACCATAACCCTGCAAGTCATCAGCACCAGGTATTATCTGCTGCACGATAAGCTTCCAGAAGTCCTAATTAAATAGTTAGTACCTCAAGGAAAACAAAAGGAGCTGAAACCGGTTGGCCTCCCAATCTGCTTCCACTTAATTCCTGCAAAATTGAGTTCCCTTTGGAATATATCACTGCTTAATGTGATATGGTTTCATGAAAATAAAACTCAGAGTAGCAAGAATCAAAAGAGTAGAATAAGAAATGTTTACATGTTCTGTATTAGATGTTTCAATATCTCCTTATTAAATAATGCAACAGCACAAGCCTATATATACGATTAGAAAATTGAGCACCCAGTTACAGTACGGAGTTGAATGTCAGATTTGCATTTCAGAATATCTCTGTTAAATTGGTAATCCAAGGACCTAATAAACCATATGACAAACGAGCGGGCTTATTAAACATATTTTCTATATTATAACTGATAGTACAATTAAAGTAAAAAGAAAGCAACCTAGACTGTAATTGAGCTTATTTTAACAAATTGCATTTCACTGGAAAAAGGTGGGTGCGTGCTGTATTAAATGACACAACAGGGAACAGCATACCTTCACTTGCAACTGCAGAAATTTGATGTAGTCAATAATATCATCCATCACAGCTGCTTGATTTCCCTTTAAGCCAAAAATTAAACCCAAAGATATTATGGAACTTCCTATGAACAATGTTACTTATATTTAGATTGAACCCCCACATGGGATGATTAATGGATTTTTGGATCCCAGGGAAGAATACACAATATGCTGTTAATTTTCTTTTTATCTGATCCCATCTGTTAAGTACTGTAAATTTTTAATAATCTAAATTCTAGCTATTTAAGGAGTTGGTGGTGTGCAAGTGCGGCGAATCTTTTCACTCTTATTGCTGAATCTTCTATGAATTTTTGTAGGTAAAATATATAATATAAGCAAATTGCAAGAAGAATTAGTATCAGGACATGATGGACTCCTAAAGAGTACATACTACGAATAATTCATCTTAACATTCTTTCTTAAGTGTCATGCATAAGCGAGTATATCTCTGGATAAACGCGCAAACATATTACCTCTACAGTATGTGGAAGCAGTTCTTGCAATGCTCTGATTCTTTCAGCTATACGTAGCCTGCGACACTGAATAAGAAATAAAACTTAGGAGAACTGCAGTATGCCAGAGCATGGCTCTAGTCATATCAATCACAAAGACTGTTAATCCAGCAAGCTAAATAAGTAATCATGTATATTATTCGTAAACAAGACAATATATAACCTTATTTGTTGACCTCTTCAGTTACAGGGTTGTGCCACTAGTATGCAATGATTAAGGAAGGTATTCCACTTACACGATCAGATGCAGTAGATTTTGGTCTCGAAGCACCGGCATGCCGTTTGGAGAGGATAATAGATGGAGAAACTTTTATTTTGGGATGAAATTGAGATACAGCACAATCATCTTCATACAGTTCTTGTCTCCCTGAAGTATGATTCTGTTGCAAAATTTTAGCATCAGATTTATCTATAATAAAGTTCCGGTGAAATGTTCAAGATTTAACAATCGCTGGAGGCCACTCGCTCAGCTTGTGTTTGCGGATGAAGATATCAGTGGAGGATATTAACCTGAGAAAAGATCTGTGGTTGAAAGCTCAAAACGTTGTTTGCTGATTCCACTTCACTATGTGAGTTCTGAAAAATTACCTGTAGCACACATACAATGATGAGATCTGAAATATTACCAGTAGCACACACAATGAAATCTTTTTGTTACTAAAATGTTAATCAGAAATGTTGTGTATGTTAGTCACTATTTTAGCAAATCGTCTTATCATAACTCATTTTTGGAAACAGAAGTCATATGCTAAGCGGTCATTTCAAGCATCTTCAATCACTATTACATTTAGATAAGAGCATAATATTTTCTGAAATTAACTTAGCTGCAGGACTGTTGTTATGTTGATTATATAGGCAGATGGCATTACCTTCGAAGTATCCATGCCAATCGAAGGATCAGCAGGTTTATAACCGCAAGAACTTCCTAAGCTATTGAACAATAATTCTGTTTGGATTTCGGGGAGTCCATAAACAGAATGTGTGCCACTAGTAGCTGAAGCAATGGTCTCCAACATATCTGCACCTGTAGCATGTTCAAGAAACGTGGAACTTTCTGGAAGAAAATCTACAAAATTGCAAGGTGCTTTCCGGCAGTTGGTCGGCTGTGGTAAAGGCAGAGCATTAGATTGGTTCTTAATCTTTCCACCTGCCGTAGCAAAGTGGTGGTTTGGATCATCTCCGGTTCCATAAGAATCATAATTGGCATTCCCATCAAAATTTGATGACATCAACCAGAGAAGGTTCTCATAATCACTTTGTCCTTCCATACTAACCCAAGCTGAACCTTGCATATCCATGAATTGCTGTGAACAGTGAGTACCATAAACAAAAATAAACAAATTGGAAAATGGCATTTTTCTATTAACAGAACTAGAATACTTACTAAAACACATTGCAACTTTAGTTATTAAGTAGGAAAGCTTTAGACAGCGGGGAGAGAGAGAGAGAGACTATACCTCTTAGTGCTTACTGTAATTTTGGCAGAACTTGTACTAGCAATATCAATAACCGCAGATTGCTAATCTTAACAAATAAAGAAAGACAGAAGCCAGTGACCAGCTTCATATATCAATTTCAATTATCATAAGGATTCAAAACTTGAAGATTTTATTAACAAAGCGACAGAAACCGGAGTATTGAGTTTTTATAGACAGTTTCCAATCTGAATTGGAATTGATTTGATATTTTGATCATAAATTTAAAACCAGCTATGATATAGAGCATAAAATGCTAAGACTTGAAGAACATATTACTTGCTAAAATCACATCATAGTGATAGTTGCAACTGGCCACGAAATAATGAGACTGGTATATGTAATTGTAGGACTATGATCCTCTACTACTACATTTTGTCAGATTGTGACAAATGAGATTATTAAAAACATTTGAAGTCAAGATTTTATTTTAATAATTTTCCTTATTTGATCCCAAAATACGTAATTTGCATAGTCTAATAAAATTTTAAAAGTACTCCAACTTCTTATGTCACCTCATAACTGCTGTTGTCCACCTACTCTTGTTTGGCTCCACCTCTTCTTCCTACACACCTTCTATTAATTAACCACAGAACTTTAAAAAGAATACGGACATGAAAATTTTTTCATTGTTTAATGAATTCTTTTTAATAATGTCGCTTGATTTTATATCTTTATTTTTTTTATAAGACATTTAAATAAGCAAAACACATCGTTTTTGTTTAGAAAAACATAAAAGAAGAATTAAACGGATTTAGCATATACATATATTCCATCAATTTGTTAGAAAGAAAATAATTAATTTACGGAAAGAAAGAAAATTCATTAACCTAGCTGTTTTAGTATTTGATAGGAAATCAATCTTAGTCTTAGAATGTTTTAAATACCATGTGTACAATCTCAATAACAAAAAAGAAAATTATGAAAAATTAGACATAGAGAGATTCCAAATCTACATTTACAACCATGCGGATGTGCCTAGGAGTATTTGTATGAGCAGGAGAACTGCAGATATCATATAATTGCATTCCGCAACGTTCATGATTTATTAAGGGTCTATTTCATAGTGTTTGTATGAAAAGGATTCAAGTGAAAAGGCATATACTCTTAGAAAAAGCAACTATCAAAGAAAGTACTTCGAGGTCCTAAAAATATTTATTTTTCCAAAAAATTATTAACTACAGATGCTTTCTTTTTCTATCTAAAAGAATGTTTCTACAATTTAGCTCAACAAGACATTATAAAATAGTTAAAAATGAATCCTATAATACTTCAAGTACACATCGACCCTACAATGGGAAGTAACATATATATCCAAAACGGCAAAGAATAGAGCTGGGATGAAAAGTTTCCAAGAAACCATCATATATTTACGTTTGCCTCTTTTGGTTGTTAACTGACTTAGAACTCGTATGTAAGCATAAATTTAATTCCAAAACTTTAGAGAACCCTAATAAAATATTACCAATTACAAAGGCGCTATTATTCATATAACAGAAGGCATATAACTAGTTTCTTGTTAGATTTATGATTCTATGAAATTATGTATAAACGAATCGTATGTGGTAGACCAATCAAAGGAATAGCAGATTCAGGTGTGATTATTAGAACGATTTGATAAGCTAGCTTACTGCAGCAAAGTCATTATATTTATTAAAAAAGAAGAAGAAGAAAGTAGATAGAAGAACTTACCGGTGAATACTGAAGATGTAAAGTTTTCCGCAGTTAGGGTTTCAGAGAGGAAATGAAAATGAGGAAGAACCATTGAGCTTGCCACCTTTACCAGCGGTATTGGCTTGTACGTACGTTGTTGCAGCCACTGTAATCTGTATGTTCTGCAGGGAGTGAAGGACAGGAATGAAATACCCAAGTTAACCCTACAGACGTTAAGAATTATCAATTTTTTTTAAAGAATATTGAGGTAAAACAACATTTAAGGACAAGTTTGGTCAAAAAAGAACAAAATCGTCTTTGCCGTTAAAAACGTTAATTGTTAATAGTTCAATGACATATTTACCCTTTTTCCAACTAATCACATGTTTAACCATATTTTCAAACTTGATAATTTAATAAATCACTTTAGTCACCAACTCTAAATGTTATCCATTAGACCATTACATTGTTTCCATTTTCTTTTATCTTTTTCAATTTTTTTTTTTCCAAAACAAAAACAACCCACGTAAAACCCTAAATCTAAGCCACTACTGATCTAGCCACGTCTTTTCTGTCGATCAACAACACCAATCGACTTCGAAGATATCGGTTATCACACCCTAGGCTTGCTCTGGTTTCGAAGTTGTCAAAATTTGTACGGCTCTACCAATCGCTACCGTTAAAGGAAATTGTCAAAAAAGATAACGTTTTACATTATAATTCCAAAATTAACCTTATCTAAAAAAATGTTTCTGAAGTTAACCACATATCCTTTTTTTTTTTTTTTTTTTAACCATAATACTCCACAGCCAAACATTGTATCGTATAAAATAAATAAAAATCTTTAACTTTTTCATTTTTCCGCTCTCTTTTATTTATACAAAATTTCAAGAATTTTTTAATAAAATAAGTATGTATATTGTTGATGCAAAAAATAATCACGGCGACTATTCCTCGCACCAGCAGATTTCTTCTTCTTCTTCTCCTTGAACACACCTACGGTGGAGGTGTGGTG
>JAVXUL010000001.1:19905098-19916134 GCA_035590515.1 Trichilia minutiflora
GGGCTGGCCCGTTTAACCCGGTAGCCCGACGGGTTGGGTTAGGGTTGAGAATATCAACCCGTTTATTAAACGGGCCAGCCCGGACCGGCCTGCTTAAATGCTTGGCCCGAAACAACCCGGACCGATTAAGCCCGGACCGACCCGTTTGACAGCTCTATGTGGATGTGAGGACCTTTCATATGCAAACGGGTTAATTTCAACAGAGGTAGTACTTTGGTTACGTGAGACTCGAAGGGCTTGAAGCTCAGCTAACATAGCTTGTAATGTTGAATTCACCTATTCGAAACATAACTCATGTCAAGCCAAAATTTCATTGACCTCATTGCGAAATTCAGCATTTGTTTTGCGGCGAGTTTTCATGGGATGAAGTCAGCTCTGATACCACTGATACGTATAATTTAGAAAAAGAGAGAGGAGAGAACAAGAGTTGTAGAAGGAAATAGATTACAGTCTTAGAATTTGAGGAATAAGAAATACGAGAGTAAGAACAAGTTTATTTGCTTAATAATTCTCTACTTAATTAAAGACACATAAACTTTATAATACAGGATAGTAATAACGTAACTAAAAAATAGCAACAACTAAATAATTAGAAAATATGGATAACATATTCTCAATAAAATTAGGAATTATATTGCACGTTCTCAAACCCACTTCTACATGATCTGTTGCACATTCCACTCACATATTATACAAGCATACAACAGTGGAACGTAGGTGATCCTATTTGGTAATACGCCACTACTAAACATCATAGGAAATAACTCGAGCTTTCTTTCCTTTCCCGTTATACTCATAAGGAGCTATCATTGCACTCCATTATATTACATTCCTTTTTCACATCCCTCAAAGATTGCTATGGCAGATTCAACACTCCTACACTTAGCATACATAACAATCATCATTGCTCCCAAAATCACATCCACGGAGAACTTATTCCTAGTTACAAAATCATAGGTAAGTTTACCCTTATGCATAGCCCTCAACTTTGCACATGCATAAACAACAATAACCATAGCCACATTATCTGGCAGAACACCTTCCTCTCTCATACTAACAAACGCAACTAATGATTCATTAGCATACCAGACTCACCAATTATCACTTTCCAAATGATGAGGTCTCCTTCAGGTAATTAATTAAACAAGTGACTACCATCGTCAATAGCTTTACATTTCGCATACATATCAAAAAGAGCTGCATATACAAAATGGTCTAATTGCAACCTAGATTTCAAAGCAATACCATGAATCAATCTACCCATTACCAGGTCTTTTTTATCTCTACAAGCCCTTGTTACAGAAGGCAAAGTATAGTTATCTAATTGCAATGACACATCTAATAAGAGCCATAAATGTCCCAAAACAATTTATATAATCACCAACTTTGGCAAACCCACCAACCATTACAGTGTAAGAAACTGAATCTTTCTCATCCCACTAAACAATACATGAGCATCACTCAAAGTTTTATGTTAAGCATATATATATATATATGCCCCCAAGAGGTGCAGCCTGGTGGAATTGAGCATAGGTGCTTGCACTGCGTCTTGTGTTCAATTCCCCAGGTGGTCACTCCTTGTAAAAGTCTAGAGCAGCCGAGGTTTTATCCCGTGTTTGATAACACTGTGGGTGATCCCTGCACACGCGTCTCTTTGACTAAGATCAAGTGCCGTGTGATCTACGATTACGTGCTCCTCGAGATAGATGCCTCGTCCGGTGTGTTCAACTGAACGCCGCAATGATGACTGAGTGCGTGAATTTCCTCGTCATCCAAAAAAAAAAAAAACTTGTTTGCATCAATGAGGTTATTAAGAATACCACTGGCAACCACTTGTGCATGAACTTGTCTTATTTAAAAGAGGTTTTTGCAACAAACTCATGAAGAGATACAAACCTTAATGTAAATTTTGCACCTGGTTTGTGACGCGACGAATTAATTAATGGCAAGCAATTTTTTAAAAAAATTTTTAAAAAAAATTGAGATAAATTTTAAAAAATAGTAATAAAGGGTTAAATTTCACTCCTAAATTTTAATATTTAAATTTCGATATTAACTTTTAAAGTCTTAAAAATATAATTTGCCCAAAACATTCTCTTCTTTTTCTCAAATCAAATATTATAATTTAAAATAAAATTCACTTAATATTAATTTTTAGTTTCCTTATTTATAATTCTAATTAAAACTCCTACATTAGATTCTCTCTCTTATAAAAAATTCAATATCAAGTTTAATTATTCTTCTATATAAATAACACTAACTTCAATATTATAATCTCTTTTTTGGTTGATTCTAAAAACTCTTTGAGATTGGTCTATGGGATTAATCTTATTTGTTATGTTTTTCTGCATCAATTTTAATATCAAAGTATAATTTATGCTAGATAATACCATGTTTTTTTATTAAAGGGAGCAGGAGAAATAGTTATTCCAATTACGTGAATGAAAGAATGCAGATCTCCTAGATGGTATATTGTTATATCGAGATATTTTAAAAGAATACAAAGAATTATCGTTTTTAGAGCATGTTATCCCGATAAAGAATTAGAGTTAAATCAATAGCATAGAGCTCAATGTTTTAGACCGTAGCCGATCGTTTGAAAGAGGTATTTCGATAAAAAAGTTCAATAAGTATCAATAGAATCATATTTTAAGATTGAAGGTAGGATTGATGGTATACATTGTAGCATTTATATAGATTAAGATAGAGAATGAAATTATAATCATAAGGATGTAATTTAAGATTTGAATTTGTTTATCATAAAATGTATAATAGAATTATTTTTTGTGACAAAATATATTTAGCGAAATTTTCGATTGAGAGATATGTGGATGAGATTTATTATCATATTTTTTATAACTTGAATATAAAGAGCTTGCTACTTGAATAACCCTAGCATAAATAAGTGAATGCTTGGTATTATAAGTAGTGAAGTGCATACAAATCAACCAAAGATAAACAAAAACATGTCTTAGGTACTTGTAGAAGCAAGTGTTCAAATGTCATTAATCAAAGGTTGAAGAAAGTAGAAAATTAGGTTAAGGTGCAAGGTTTGTAAAAAGAGTTTATCGATAAAAAATGTATTTCTCTTAATGTCATGAATGTGACTACCTAATGTTGGTTTTAGTTATATAGATGAAATAGTAAATAAGAAATACGATACCATCTTTGATATTATGAATATCAAATAATCAAACAAAAAATACATACATACATATATATATGCATAGCAAATTTATTTGTATACATTTCATGTTTAATTTGTCTTCAAAAATTTTAAATATCTTTACAAATAACAAAAATTTATAAATTAAAAAAATAATTTTCATAATATAATTATACAAACAAAAAAATTAAGATCCAATTTAAATAATAATTAATTAAATATCTCTTTGTCTTCAAAATTTTAAAATATCATTATAATTAACAAAAATTTATAAATTAAAAAATAATTTTCATAATATAATTATACAAACAAAAGAAATTAAAACCCAATCTAAATAATTTAAATATCTAAATTACTCGTGATTTTAAATTTTTATAATTTAAATTAAATTATATTTGATTGAATATTTATTTTATAAAAAAAATATTAATGATTTTGTGATGATTAGACTTTTAATTTGATATTTTGTAGAGAAAAAGAAAATTAAAAAAAAAGAGCTAAAAGAAAATTGATGTGAGAAAACACAAAATAAGAGAAAAAAAAGAAGATTTTAGGTTTTTAAATAATAATTTTTATTATTTATAAATTTATTAATAAAATATATACTAATAGACAATTTTTCTAAAATTTTTATTTATTATTTTTATTACAATATTTAATAAAAAGATACACAATTGGTTAAAAAAATAAAAATAAAATTATTATATTTTTACCCTTTAATAGAAATCATCTCAAAATATTTATACTGATTTCTTAATAATAATAAAAAATTTATATTATTTTATTTAAATTATTAATTTATTATCCTAAATAGATGGGATTACTTTTAATATTTAAATAGTTTAGTTAATAGCGTATCATATAAATAGCATAAAAGTTAGTTGTTCTTATTCAAAATAATCAAAACTATATTAAATAAGAACAAAGGTATATATATATATATATATTCTAAAATTATTATTTTATAAGATATTTTTATAATTTAATGAAATTTAAAAAATAATAATAATAATAATAATAATTTTAAAATAAATTATTAATAAAAATCGGGTATATAATAAAAATTAGTATCTTATTTGTTAGGATCTGATCGTGATCTTAATTAAATCAAATTTAAATTTTTAAATGTGATCCTGATCTTAATTAAATTAATAACTTATTTTTTAGATATCTAATTTCTGTATCAATACCTTAAAAATTAGAATTTTTTTAAAAAGACTATATCTGCTACAAAATAATGAATGAGTTTTTATAGATTTGATTTCACCGTCATTATTATTTAAGATAGTTACTGAATTGTTAACACAAGTGAAAAATGATTTGACACGTAATAATAATCCGTTAATTTTAACGGAAAAGGTCATCTATACAAAGCTGGACAGTTGACATGCATCCACTTTTGTCACTTTTTTTTTTTAGTAACACTGGCATATAATGGTTGATGATTCATAAGAATATTTGAAAAGTGTTTTTAGAATTACCCTGAGAGTTAGGGATTGCATTCTCGATTTGAAACTTGTGTTAAGAGTTCTGACAAGGTCCCTCTTATCTTATGAAGGGTGAAGTTTGAACCATTTTGGACTCTAACCTTGTGAGTTGTGACCAAAGTAACAACATAATAAAGCTAATGGAGCTAATACCACGATGAAGATGATAACGTGGACTGTCATTTACCTTTACCAGATGCAAGAAATGTTATGTGTTTTATCTCAGATTCCGGATCAGGACATATGAGAGTTCCTCTTAGTGGCGAATTTACTCCCAACAAGTGTAACTAATTTTATTTGTGGAATTCAGTTCACGACAACAATTGGCAAGCCACATTGTATCAGTGGGTCGTGGGTCGGTCAGCACGAGCTATCTGACCATCATCTAGATTGTGTGGACTGCTAATGCCAAAATAATGGGCCGAGAATATTGGCCCAACCATATAACAGAGGTTTGAAACGACAAAATTGTCCAATGGGAGAACACAAATGGGAAAATAATTGATAAATACCATCAACATGTGATAAAAGGAAGAGAATTACAGCTGCATTTTGAAGTTTACACGTTTTTCATACCATACGTGTCCATTAAACAACCTTCAAGATTTTCAGCTTGCAAGGATTGCACCTTGGGACAAATTCGTCTTTCAGTGAGAAGGTAGAGGACCTCCAACCCAAAACGTACAATCGTTGATAGCACATTTTAATATGAGAAGAAAAAAAAATTAACGGAAAGATTTGGTTTCGGACAAGTAACATCGGAATCGCATCACGAACTCGCATATTCCCCTGTTTCTGTGTTATGCTCTGTTTTCCTGGCCTTAACCCGTGGTTATTTTGATCCCGCCAGCGTTAATACTTATCAGCTTTTCATTTCTGGTATCAACTTCGGTTCCCTTGCTTCCAAGACTCCTTGACAAAAAGCAACGACAAAAAATCGAGTACAGATCTGTCTGTTCTATCAATCAACAAAGCAATCAATCATGGCGACTCCAGATGTTCTGCAGAGAGAACAAGAACTCCTTTCGTCTCCTTTTCTTGAACCCCAGAAAGGTCTTTTTATAAATTTGAGCTATTAGTTGTCAATATGTAGTTTAACTCTAAAAGAGCGAATTTTCGCTTTTTTCTTGAATTAATTTGTTGTGTGCATTTGAATGATGTGCATTAATTTCAATTCCCAAATCATATTTCTAGGTAATTTCCTGGGTGTGTGCTACGTTTTTAATGTTTGTATTATTTTTGAGCAGGAGAGAATGCCAAATCACGTGGGATGTCGATTGAGAAGAAAATCGAATTTCTTGAGAGCTTAACCGGAAAAGTAATTTCTCCTTACTTCAAGTATTGGTGGCTGTTTCTGTATTGTGAAGGGAACTTAACTTGAATTAGTGTAACTTAGATTTGAGAATCTTATCTGCAGATGAAATTATTGAGCTGTAATAGATCTGAATTGCATATTGAATCAAATCAAATTGACCAATTGTATATGAAAGCCTCAAATTTCTTGTGCTCCGTTCTTGGTAAATGGCAGAGTTGAAATGCACTAACTTCGGGATAGATGAGTCTTTGAATGTGGGAAATTGCATCAAAATAGGATTTATTCAAACTATCTGACCGTACCCATGTATTGTGGAAGTCATTTCTTTATGTTGATGCAGTTGTTTATTTATTTTGGATGTGTATCGTTATGATTTCAGGCCCATTCAGTTGAATAATAAATTTTATTTTTGCTAGTTCATTAATTGTGCTAGGCTAACTTCTATTGTTGCAGGTTAGCAATCGACGTTCTCGAAGATGGTTAAATGATCGTTTGTTGATGGAACTTGTTCCTCGCCTAGATGCAGAAGAAATTAGAGGCTTGTTTGCTCCACCACCTTGGGGTAATGATACGCTCAATCTTTCCCCTCTATAATGTGAATTAACTGATATTTTTTATGAGCAATCGTCTCACATTATATCTTTTATGAGTACGTGTCTCTGTGTGTTTACATATTCAAGCTCACTACCATCTGAAGTTGCTCACAGGGCAAGCGTTACATTTAAAGCATACTACTTTGATTAAGTTGTTCCAAAGCCAAATGTAATTTCATCTCTAGTGTTTTATTGTACATTGCTACATCTGTCATTGATTTGTTTCAAGACATGTGAATGCAATGGAGTTAATTGCTGTCTTGCTTCTGTAATTCTTTGCAATTCCCATCACAGTTTATTGTGTCCTCAGTCCTTATTTAGTGCTTGAGGCAAGCTATCTGGGACCATTCTTATGGAATACAGGTTGTAACATTGTAGTTCAGATTGGTTATTGGTTTCGTAATGATTTAGAATTTTACTTCAATTCTTGTAATTGATACAGTAAATTTTCAACTGAATTTTTGCTATGTTTTTATTTTTGCTTTGGTACTACTATGGAAATTGAAAGTTAACAGACTCTACTTTTGCAGTGGTACTGATGTACAGCAGCAGATATTTTTCAAACTCAGCACTTTAGCACTGATTCAGAGTTCATTTTACAGGTGATGATGTGCCGCCATCACCATTTTGTATGACTAACTGTGGAGAGTGGGATAAATTCAGGAATATAGACATGGATAAAGAGGTCTTCCTTACTTCTCTGAATTACCAGAACTTATTCCAATATTTCAAATTTCTACGGTTGTCAAGAAAGCATACAACTGAATAAACTCCAATATTGTGAAATTCTGTGAACACACATGCAGACACAATGCTTTGGTGTTAATTTGAGATGTAATGTGGCAAAATGCTCCAACTGTGGCCATTTTTTTCTTTTTGGTAGGCTACTATTATTAATGCCCTAAATGGCTCAACATTAAAGAAGAAAGGTCATGTTGATGCTGATAAGATAGCTGTCTTGAATGCATGGCATAGAGTTGATCGTCGAACAAGGGAGGCACTTCGCCGTAGCTTTCTTTCAGAACTTATCGAGGGCTATGAGGTATATATATTTATCCTTTCATTCTTTGCTCTGATAATATTCATTCATTTTCTGGTCTCTGTACTGAGGATCATGGTATCTCTTTGACATAAAACTTTCATTATTAAATGACTAAGTTGATACAAATTATTCTATAGTTGTATTAAGAATTAATTTCAAGTATCATCTTTATAGTGGAATGATGTACTACTTATTTATCTTTTTAATACAGAGCAAGTTAACAATTTTTTTGTTATTAGGAATTGAAATTCTTTTTAATTACAGGTTTGCCTACGGGCATTCATTAAGGAAAGTGGAAATGCAGATGTGCTTGAGCTACGCATTCAAGATTCTTTTCACAGGTTGTTGTTGCATGGTGTCTGTGAGGTAATTGTCATAAATGTTATCTCAATTTGAGGGTTTTATTTCATACTGGATTTCAAGCTACATAATGAACCTTTGATAGAGTTTGTTAACCTGATCGGAACAGGATATTATACTGTACCATATACAATGAAAATGATTGTTCAGTAAAGAGTTATGTACACTTGTATCTACCATTCAATGCTTCACTGATTTAAGCATCAGATGGCATTATCAACCTCTAAGATAATAATGCAACTAGCCAGTTCAAGTGCCTTTGTTGATAGATTGTTTAACTGGTCTTAGAACAGATTTTACTATCTAATACATGTAACTTCTGTGTTTAAACAGTTCTATAATCTGGTGTCAGTAACAATTACAGAATCAAAGGATAGAGATTGTTTGAAAATGACAAGGATAAAGAAGAAGAAAAGTTGTTCAGCTGAACTCCCCAACATAACCCTGTCCCAATTTCTAAGAATGTCCAAGGAAGGCATTTGGTAACTTCCCAGGCAGGGACTCCCATTCATGTATATAAATAAGATTGTGCATGATCTCATCTCATGCACGAACTTCATGTATTTTGATGAAGCGAACTGTATTTCTCTGTCTCAGTTGTTACCTGTAAAATTTGTTTGTTGACTGGCAGCTCTGAATATCTTGGCTGGATGTACCCTCCCAATTAACAGTAGTGTTCATTATTAGTTTAGGATTTCTTTAGTTACTTGAACAAAATAAATTTATTCATCCATTTTCCTCCCCTTTGAATTCTATTAATAGTTTAAATTTATTCGTCCATTTTCTCAGTAGTGTTCATTTGCTGGCGTTGATACTAAAAAAACTGTTTGGAGAAAAAATTGCGGGTTTTCGTTCTATTTATAATTACTAAGTGTTATTTGGTAATTATGAAGCTACAGATGTTACTAGCACACCACCCACCTTACACTAGAGATGGGTGGGTAATCTTTTGAATGACGTTTGACATTTAATTTTGTATGCTTAATGTCTTCATAAAAGTGATATCATCCTCATCGTTTTGGTGAAAGAAAATATATTTTAAACATTTCAATTTTTGAACAAAATTTTCCCTAGACTCAACATCAAGTAATATGTGTATATATATATTTCATGAAGACAATTATTTGTTAAATGTTTTTTGAACATTTCAATTTTTGAACAAAATTTTCCATAGTCTCAACGTCAAGTGATATGTGTGTGTATGCGCGCGTGCGTGTGTCTACGTGTGTGTGTATATATATATATATATGCGTGTGTATATATATATATATATATATATATATATATATGTTGATATAAGAAATTGGTTTTGTACTCAATCTCGAACATTAGTTAGTCTTCATTTTTCGTTTCTAGATTTTAAAACTGTAAAACACAGAACACCTCAGGGGTAAAGTCGATTTTTCAGTAAAAACCCTCCGATACTTAAGTTAGGAAGAGTTTTACTTAGTGTATGAAGGAAGTGTGCATACAAGCCAAAATCAAAACTAGAAAAGTATGAAAGGCTTCTCAAAATAGAACGTTCTATTCCTAGAGTAAAATGTCGGGGATCTCAGAAATCAAGATCTCTCCCCAAATCCCTTGGAATGAGTCTAAAATGTAAGAAAATCTGTATCTTTCTCGATTTTTGGATGCTGTATCTTGGAAGCCTAGAAGTTCGTATTTTTGGACACGTGTTGCCTCGTGGTTGGTGTGCCCATGACAACTTGCTGCAAAAGTCAGAGGGTATAGGAAATCGTGATATTGTTCCTTATCCCGTCATCCCCGAGGTCCCGAATGTAAGTCCCTCTCAATAAGGCTTCTAACTCTCCCGAGAATGAAATTCCTTGGTTCTCGAGAGATCCTTATACAACGGATTATAGCTTTGAGGACACCAGAATATAGTGTCGAGGTGACATGTATATCCCGAGTACCCGCGAGTCCCTGCTCCCTTGAGAAGAACACATTGGTTCGACTCCCTGATCCCCTAAACGGCTTGCCGTTATGGGTTCTGAATCCGAGTACGAATTAACCACGAATAACTCAGAGACCTTCTGACTATCCGCCTCAGACAGAGTGTCCGAGGCGATTTAGCCATCTCCTATGTGATGCAATCGGCTTCTCGGGATGATGCCGTATCAAGAGGGTCCCCTTTGGGAGTAATACGTACACTCAATGGGCCTGGATTAGGGCCTGGAGGTGGGTCTAGATCCGTGGGCTGGGTTTTGACAAAATACCCTAATACTAAGCCCCCCAGTTTTTAATTAAATAAAGCTTTAATTAAAAATTATTCAACTTTCGCTCGATTGGTATGGGCTACCGTTACGTTTCGGTTATCATCATCGGGAACGTAATCGTCAGTACACGTGTCATTCCCCCATTACCAGATCAGTCTGAAAGGTCGCGATATTCGGGCCGTTATAATTACCTGCTAAGGCGGGTCCCATTTCATTTAAATTTAAAAAAAAATGACCCTTGACGTTCTGCGTTCGGATGATGTGGCACTCCCCTACCCGTTGAATTGAAATCAATGGTCGGGGTTCCTTCGGTTTGTCTATAAATACCCCTTTTTTCTCTGATGAACATTTTTCTCTCTTTCTATCTGCACTTGCAAGCAAAAGCACCCCAGCAAAGGTACTCTGAGTATTACTTTTCTTCTTAGAAGCTCTCAACGGTTCTAGCACTTCCAATCTTCTTTTTCTCTGTGCAACTTCACAGCATCTTACATTCGGTAAGTTCTCTCTCATTCTTCTTTGTTTTTATGGTCATATTCGTATGTGATTGTTCTATGAATAATCTGTAGAGGTGTCCGTATGACTGAAGTAAGAAGATTTAGTGTAGGAGACCTGGTAGGGACCGAGTAGAAAGTTGTTATAGGCAGTCTATGATCCTTAACAGCCGTCTGACCCCCCTTTTTTTGTTTTTATGAGAAGAAATGACCTCTGTTTCTAGCTCGTCGACCCAACCCAAGGCTGTTGAAGGGGGAGACAATGTAGGAGTGGGTATGAAATTAGTAGCCAGCCCCGAGCCCATCTCAAAAGTTCGGTCCCCCTATGAACAGGATTGGTTTACTTCCATCAACATGGAGACTGAC
>JAVXUL010000001.1:19916234-19929024 GCA_035590515.1 Trichilia minutiflora
ACATACAAGATTAAGAACAATCGTGCACGGAAGAAGATTATCGTCTTGGTTTCAATTAAGATAATATAATCTATTATCTATTAATTTAATATGGTTCGAGTCAAAATCACAATCTCGTCCCTTCTGGATAGCGTATGCTGTCGTTCTCGACGCGTATTCTTTTAACAGCAGTCGCTTGCTTCCCATGCCACGAATGGTTAAATCTAAAACGATAACTTTAAATCTAAAAAAATGGTTAGTTGTATTGAAAATTTTTGATCAATGACTTTTAATGACCGTCAACAATAAAACTCTGAATATGGGAGTAAGATTTTTTCAAATTACATAAATCCCGAATTCGGCCTAAATCTGCTTGTGGGTAAACAAATCTCTATCCGAATCCGGTCATTTTCCATGCTCGGCAACAAACTTTTCTGAATTCAATTCGTTCGAATTATTTTTGTTGCAAGCCAAAACCTTCGTTGCAAGCCAAAACCGGATATTTTTGTCATCCTCGTCTACGATGTTCAGAAAGCATCATCTACTTAAATTTTTGTGATAGTTGGTTTTTCACTTGAAAATTTTGATTGGTTGGTAGCTTTTCACTGCAAAATGGCCAAATTTTCAGTCAACTTATTCTTTTAAATAATAATAATAATAATGATGATGATGATGAAAAAAAAAAAGTATTCGTCTTCTATCTTTAGTATCAGTTCGTTTTTTTTCTTGATATTTGATTATGTAAACTATAAAATAATAGAATCTAAGGGATAAAATCAATTTCTTTACGAAAATCTTTTGATATTTAGGCTACTGAGGATTTTACTTGTGTGTGAGAGTGATGAGAACAATATAAAAACCAAAGCAAAATCGAATGAATCTTTCGTCTCTCTCTCTCTGAACATGTCAAGTGTGTGTCAATGAATATTATCTCTCGAAAAGATAGTACATACTTGTCTTTATTCCCAGATTCGATTATATAGAATCATGAAATTCTGTACTTGTTGACACGTGTTATTATTGGACTGACTTGCCTTGAAAGTTTATTGCAGGAATCGTGGGACGTGGCTGCTGTAGGTGCTGTATCATATCATGTGTACTCGAGGCCTTGATCCCCGATCCCCGACTCTTTGAGGCTCCGAGTTTCTAATATCCCTTTTGGAGATGTTTCAGACCTTTGATAACATCATACATTAGTGTCGTAGATGCTGCTCCACGTTACAGTTATCCCCGAGGCTCCAATACCATATATAGTAAATGTTTGATCGAATATCCCGAGACAGAGTCTCGGATAGCTGTTTCTAAGGATTTCTTCTAAGCATATGTTTACAGTGAGATATCCGAAAAAGATTCTCTGAACTAATGACCTCAAATGGTTTGTCTGACCCGATTCTATCACTTCTACCATTGCAGGAAGAAGTCTCGAAATGTTGTCGTATTGAAGGATTCGTGGGGAGAGTTATGTTCGTATGATGGGCCTACGCCTTGGTGAAAATACCAAAATATTAAGCTCCAGTTTTTAATTAAAAAGTTTTTTAATCAAAAACTTAATTATTGCTGTTCGGCTGTCACATTACGTCGTTTCTACTACCGTCATCTTCAAATTAACCTTTTTGAAAACGTAACTGTCATCCACATGATATCTCCCCATTGAATAACAAGATTGAAAGATCGAGATATCCAGGCCATAATAATTCGTCTGAAGAGGTGAGCCCCATCTGAATTCAAATTTAAAGAAACATGACCCTTGGCACTTTAGATTCGGATGATGTGACACCTCCCTGTCCGTTGGATTTGATATAATGGTTAAGGTTTTTCTGATCTTCTCTTCTATTTGTCTCTATAAATACCCCCTCCTTCTCTAAAATCTATTTTTCTCTCTCTTCGTTTTCATCTGCAACAGAGCATTCAAAACACTTCTCAAAATTCTTTGACAATCTTCAGTGATCTTCCGTTTACCACTTTCAACGATTATCCGAGAACCTTCGCTTCAGAACTCCTCTTCAAAATATTCGGTAAGTTCCTCATGAATTCTTGCCTGTTAATGTTTTCTGCAACTTCTTTCACACTGTGAATATATGCTTAGACAGAACAGAATGCATGTTTAAACTTGTTAGGACAATATAATGGCCTTTTATAGGCCTTAGTAATGTATTTACGAAAAAACAGAATCTACGTTATTGTCTTGACTCTAAATAATAGAATGTAGTGGCCTCAGTAATAATAGGAGACTTTTAGAGTGGTCGATGATCCCCGAACAGCCCCGTTGATCATTTTTTCTTTTTTTTTTTTCTGGACAGAAATAGCAAACCTTAAGTTAATACAGAAATCTGAGCAGAATTCCCTGAGCTTGGCGTTGTCAAATTACTTTCCATTATCAACCACTAAAACTTGTGGGACTTCAAAATGCTATATCACATTCTGCTTGATGAAGGCTGTTGTCTTCTTTTCTGTTATATTGAAGAGTGACTTTGCTTCTATCCACTTTATGAAATAATCTATCACCACAATTGCATATTTGGTGTTGGCTCGGGCTGTCAACAGTGGTCTAATCAAATCTAACCCCCATTAAGAGAAAAGGCCAAGAACTTGAAAGGCAGGTGAGCTCTTTCAGGGGCTACCTCGGAATATCTTCATGGATCTGACATTCATGACAAGATTTAATCAACCGGGAAGCATCCTACAAGATTGTTGGCTAATAATATCCTTACCGAATAATTTTGTGCATCAAAGAACGAGCCCCTCCATTATTTTCACAGGTTCTATTATGGATTTCTTCAAGAACTTTATCAACCTTATCTGGTTTTAGATATTTCAAATATGACAAGCTAAAATCACGTTTACAGAGTACATTATCAATAACAGCGTAGCTGACTGATCTGTTTTTTATCTTCCTTGCTTCGTTCTTGTCGGATGATAGTTCTCCACACTGAATGTAAGACTTCAGTTCCTTCATCCACTCCGAGTTAGGAATTTCCTGCATAGCAGCAACAAAATCTTCTTTTAGATCTACACTCCTCTGAGTCAAGACTTCAATAGGTATTGAGGCTGGAATTTTTTCTTTGAACACTAAGGCCAATTTTGTCAAGGAATCAGTCCTAGAATTTTATGTCTGAGAGAGTTGTTTCACCATAACATTTTGGAATGTTACCATTAGCTTTCTGACTAGGGTCAGGTAACCCTGCATATTATCCTCTCGAGCTTAGAATCGCCCCTTAATCTAATTGATAATCAATTGTGAATCACTGTTTATGACTAAATTCAGGGCTCTTAACGCTTGAGCTAATTTGATTCCATTGATCAGTTCTTCATACTTTGCTTCATTGTTGGTTGCTTTGAAATCAAATCGCAGAGAATACATGACCTCTTCTCCATCTGGCCTTCTTAGGATTATTCAAGCTCCACCTCTTTGAAGGTTTGATACTCCGTCAATATGTAGTTGTCAAATATCCTCTGAGACCATGGGTTCAGATATACTATTCTCGTCTCGGGTGTTATCGTTATTCGAGACCTGTAATACTACCAACTGTTTCGAGACTGTTAGTTCTACTATAAAGTTTCCTAGAACCTGTCCCTTAATAGCTTTTCGAGGCTAGTAATCTATTTCATACTCATTGAGTTCAACAGATCACTTCATCAATCTTCTTGATAAATCAGGTTTGTGAAGAATTTATCTTAGGGGTTGATCCACCAACACAACTATCTGATGTGTCTGGAAATAAAGGCGTAATTTTCTGGCAACAGTGATAAGTGAGAGAGCAAACTTTTCTGCTGGAGTATATCTTCTCTCGATGTCTAACAAAGATTTGCTCGTGTAATAAACAGGCCTTTGCACCTTTTCATTGTCTTCTTTCACAAGAATAGAGCTCACTGAGTGCTTATTGACTTTCAAATACAATTGCAAAATGTCCCCCTTAACAGGGCTAACCAGGTGAGGAACATGAGTCAAATACTCTTTGAGCCCTTGAAAACTCTTATCATAGCTCTCGTCCCATTCCAGTCTCTTTCCTTTTCTTATCATCTGAAAGAAAGAAAAAAAACTTGTAAGTGGCTTTTAAGACAAATCTGTTCAGGACTATCAGTCTTCCTATCTGACTCTGTAGTTCTTTTATTGTAGTCGGGGGTTTCAAATCTAGGATATCTTTGATCTTTTGCGGGTTGACCTTAATCCCCTGTTCACTGACCATGTACTTGAAAAAATTTCCTGCTTCAACTTTAAATGAACATTTTTTGGGATTTAATTTCATGTTATACCTCCTCAAGTAAGAGAAGGTTTCCTCCAAATGTCTAGCATAGTCCAAGACTTTTACAGATTTTATGATCATATCATCTACATATACTTCCATGGTTGACCCGATCAAAGATTTAAAAACCTTATTGACTAGCCTCTGAAATGTCGTCCTGACATTCTTTAATCCGAAGGGTATGACTATGTAATAATACAGCCCCTGATCAGTGACAAATATTGTCTTATCCTGATCAGGTTCATGCATTTTGATCTGATTATATCCCAAGAAAGCATCCATAAAACTGAGAAGCTCGTGACCCGCCGTGGCATCTACTAGCTGATTAATCTTTGGCAGAGGAAAGCTATTTTTGGGGTAAGCTTTATTCAGATCAGTGAAGTCCACACACATTCTCCATTTTCCGTTGGCCTTTTTCACCATTACCGCATTTATAATCCACTTGGAATACTGGACTTCTCGGATAAATCCCACCCTTAGAAGCTTGTCAACTTCTATTTTGATAGCCTCTCTCTTTTCTGTGTTAAATGTTCGCCTCTTCTGAGCCACGGGTTTGAAATTTAGTTTGACTGTCAATCGATGAGAGATAAATCGAGCACTGATCCCTGGCATGTCATCGTGGGACCAGACGAACACATCAGCATTCCGTCTTAACACTTTAGTTAATGATGTTTTGTGCTCGGGGGTCAGGTTAGACCCAATCCTTACAGTTCTCTCGGGCCGTTTACCATCCACAATCACCGACTCCATTTCTTCAATTGGCTTGGCGGAGGATGACTTCTAAAATTGACTCATTTTATCCACATCTTCTAACGGCTCTTCCTGTCGATCTTCTTCTACATGTCCCACAACTAGTTACTCTAGTGGGAACTTATGAATGCAGTAGGAATTCTTTAAAGCAATGGCAAAATAGGATCGATCCTCTCTCTAATTTTCTCTTACAATCTCGATTCTATCTCCTTCTCTAAACTTCAACTTTAGGTAGTGAACACTTTTCATTGCTTTTGTGGATTAGAGAAATGGCCTCCCCAAGATCATAGAATATGGCATCTTAAGATCCACGACCTGGAATTCTACTATAATAGTTTTCTGATATGGTCTGTCACCCACTGTTACTGGCAATTGCATGTTCCCAAGGGATATACACATGACTCTCCGAATTCATGCAGAGCGGTCTTGACAGGTCTTAACCTTAGGTCCTCAATGTATAAGGAATCTAAGGTTTTCTTAAAAATGATGTCGGTAGAACTTTCTGTATCAATCAATATTCTACAAATATGAGAAGTCCCCACCATCAGTGTAACTAACAGAGCATTGTTGTGTAGATAGTGGATCCCATATTCATCTTTATTTATGAACAGTATTGGGATTGAGGTCACCTTTGATTTCTTCTCTGCACGCACGTTCATTATATGTGGCTTAATATTTATGTTCGACAAAGAGTACTGAGAATAATTCTTCCGAAACCTGTTTGAATTTTCAACTAACGTGGGGTCTCCTGGAATTATCATTGTGTCATTGTGCCTTTGGACCTGTCTCGGATTTTGGGCTCTTTCATCATTCTGAGCCACGAACTTAGTCAGATAGTTATTCCTGACCAAAACTTCGAACTGATTCTGTAAGTCATAACAATCATCTGTCAAATGTCCTACATCTTGATAGAACTCACAGAATCTATTTTTTGCTTCCCCTGTTAGCTTGGCTTAGATCAGACGGGGATCTAACAAAAGGGTCCCCAACCTTTTTACCTTTTCTAAAATCTGAGAGAGGGGTGCATTTAAGGGAGTAAATTTTCTCTTCTCTTCTAATTGAGCCACTCGTCTCAAATCATCTCTCTGAGGCGATCTTCTTGTATAAGGCTCTTCACTACGTCTGTCATTTCGGTAATACTCTGGGGCTTGGTCTCTCCCACAATTCACTTCAAAGAACTTTCTCTTGTCATTCTTTCATCTCTTATTGTCAGACTTCTTAAACCGGTTATTATCTCTCGGAGGAACACCCATTGGTTTCTCCTCCTTCATTTTCAACATTACCTGATTCTCAACTTCAATCTCATCAACTAATTTTCTCCGAGCAGCTTCATATATTTTCACCGAGGACTTACATATAGAATACCAAGCCCTGTCTATCTTTAACCCTTGTCTCAATCCTTCTAGTGTCAAAGGATGATGAAAGGCTCCCAACTCGAGCACTTTCTCATGATATCTCTTGGCGAAACTCCTAAGACTTTCACCACTCCCTTGTTTGAGCAACAACAAGGAGCTCAGAGTCTTGATACTAAAAACTGCTCCTCAAAACTCATTGGTAAATACATTATACAACTATTTGAAGTCTCGGATGCTCCCTAGAGTCAAACCCACTAACCATTTTCTTGTCTGTCCTTTCAGGGTCAATGGGAATAAGTGACACATCTGATCTTCGCTCAAGCCCTAGACAAGCATCATCTTATGAAAAAAATTCATGTGTAATGATGGGTCTATTTTCCCAGAAAATAGGATAATTTGGAGCATCTTAAAATTTCAAGGCAAAGTCTAATCCAATAGTTAGGGGGTAAAGGGTGACTTCGAGTATGACCTCGTTTATTAGATAGATTCAGCTGTTTCGGGTATACCTTCTCACTGTTCATCTCTTCCATCAGTTTTTTCACCAAGGCCTCCACATCTTTCTCCTTGGTGATAGTCCCACAATCCTCCTCCTGACATGAGTATCTATACCTAAAAGCTTCACGTTCCTTCCTTCGTCTTTGTTCCAAAATCACTCTTATATTATCAGGAGGTAAACTAGTTTCACTCGGCTTTCCCTAAATCGCTTTCGAACTCTAGGACACACGCGTAAATTCATGACAATGTCTCTCATTGATACGGGAAGGCATGTTTTCATCCTTACCCCCCACCCACTTTGGGTAAGGCTCTTCAATAGCCTTATTCTTTCCCTTCTCTGCAGCTGTATATCTTTTAGCTGGGCTCTTCCTTCTTGCCCCTTCGTTATTCTTTGTCATGATTTCTGGCCAGGGAGTGTTACTCTCCACAGTTTCATTGGGTACCTTTGTACCTACCATACTTATCTGCATAATTTTCTTCATCTCCATTGTTTCTTTGACCAACATTTGTATTTGCTAGTCCTTCTCTGCATGCTGTTGTTTATTGTCCTGGAATAATTACAGCAAATGGGTCATTTTGTCAATCTCTCTTGCATAGTATAGTTTACGAGAAAGAGCTTCACTAGCGTTAAATTTGGAGCTCTCATGCTCTGAAATCTTGTGTGGGGTGTTGTGAGCTTCATGTGCTACAGTAGTAGCATCAATAGAGTCTCCGTCCACATTTCTCCGTTCTGTTAAATGTCTTATGGTTGAATAACCTCTGGTGCTAGTCATCTTCACTAGAGTTGATTGATCGTTAGTTTTTAGTTTAAGTTCCCACAGGCGGCATCAAATATTGATGCAACAAGTTGTAGTCGTCTTCAACCTCTAGCACCAACTCGTTTTCTTCCTTGATCTCTGGTTCTGTGAACTGCAAAACAATGGAACCTCAGGGGTAAAGCTGATTTTTTGACCAAAATCCTCTTCCGATACTTAAGTCAGTGAGGGTTTTGCTTGTGTATGGGAATGATGAGAGTAGTGTAAAAACCAGAGCAAAATCGATTGAATCTTTCGTGTCTCTCTCCCTGAATATATCAGGTGTGTGTCAATAAATATTCTCTCTCAAAAAGATAGTACACACTTGCTTTTATTCCCGGATTCGATTATGTGGAATCATGGAATTCCGTACCTGTTGACACGTATTGTTATTCGACTGGCTTGCCCTGAAAGTTTATTGCGAAAATCGCGGGACGTGGCTGTTGTAGGTCCCTACCCTGCCATGTGTACCCAAGGCCTTGATCCCTGATTCTCCGAGGCTCTGAGTTCCTAATATCCCTTTTGGAGATGTGTTAGACCTTTGATGACATCATATATTAGTGTCGTAGATGCTACTCTACGTCACAGTTATCCCCGAAGCTTCGATACCGTATATAGTAAATGGTCGATCGAATATCCTGAGACGGGGTCTCGGATAGATGCTATTAAGAATTTTTTCTGAGCATATATTTACAGTGAGATATCTGAGAAAGATTCTTCGAATTCATGGCCTCAAATAATTTGTCCGATTTGATTCTATCACTTTTACTATAGTAAGAAGAAGTCTCGGAACGTTATCGTATTGAAGGATTTGTAGAGAGAGTTATATCCATATAATAAGTCTGAATCTTTAGACTGGATCTTGATAAAAATAACCGAACAAATAATAATTTCGTTGTGGCGCGGTTTTAGTTATATAATTTAAACTTAGGCTTAAAATTTATTATCTTTATTTATTTATTTATTTAATATTATTATAGTTATTATTATAATAAATTTAAGCTACAAGAACAGACTGCTGTAACTCTTAAGCAGCTGGCCTTTCTTTCTTCGCCTCTGTTTGAGTTGTTCGTCTTCCATCTTATTGTTATAAACGCGATTTCACCTCACCGTTTCTCTTTACTTCCATAGCTCACTGCTTACTCTTAATTAAAACTCTTTTGTCTTTCTTTATTAGTACCATGGCCAAGAAACTCGTCCAATACTCTGTGGTAATAATCTGTATTTCTCTATCTGACTGATATTTTGTCAATTTCTATATTTAGCCATATGTATGTTGTGGTTGAACTTGAATCTGCAGGTGGATGCATTCACTAACTCGGCATTTAAGGGGAACCCTGCGGCGGTTTGTTTGTTGGAGGAAGAAAAGGATGATGAATGGCTACAAGCAGTAGCTTCTGAGTTCAATATCTCTGAGCAAGTTACTTGACGAAACTTAGTGATGAATCCCCCAATCCAAGATTTCGTCTCAGATGGTTCAATCCGGTTGCTGAGGTTAGATTTGTTTCGATAAACAGTGGGGTGCAGTCCAAGTTACTGTTTTTCATTATCTGTTAAATAGAAACTATAAATAGAAAGGATACACGGGTTTAGTGGTTAGTAAAGTTATATGGCTTATATCAAGAGATTGATGATTTGTCTTGTTTTTTTGGGATTTGATTTTGTTATGATTGAATCGTATGAATCTTAAATCCAATTGTAAATCACTAATTTGTATTGCTCAAACTCTTTTGAAGGTTTCCCTTTGTGGTCACGCAACATTAGCAGCTTCACACACTCTCTTTTCCAGGGGTTTGGTGAACTCAGACATAATTGAATTTGTCACACTGTCTGGAATTCTGATTGCAAAAAAGGTTCCAGATGTCAAGGCGACCAAGGACTCTAATTTACTGGATGAGGACGCTCAAGAGTGCTATTTTATTGAATTAGATTTTCCCGCTGTTTCAACTATTGACTTCAATTCTGATGAGGTTTCATCAATTCCCAAAGCTTTGTCTGCTTTGAGTGTTTCTTCAACTTCAATCATCGATGTGAAAATAACAACTGCTCCAGAAGACATCTTGGTAATCCCTTCTAACTCTTACTCTGCTACATAATTTTTGATATAGTGTAGAAAGGTCAATTTTTTTCAGCCACTGATGAAAATTTAATATCTACTCTTAATGGTGTTGGCCATGTTATGCAGGTGGTGCTCCCATCTGCAAAATCTGTAGCAGAATTACGGCCACAGTTTGATGAAATAAAAAAATATCCTGGAAGAGGCTTAATTGTTTCAGGGCTTGCTCCTCCAGAGTCTGGATTTGATTTTTATAGTCGATTCTTCTGCCCTAAATTTGGCATCAATGAGGTTACTACTTGTCTTTTTGCAAACAGTAGAATATGTCTTTTCATTGTCCGAGTTAATTAATGAATTCCTGTTACACACCTGCTTTATCAATGGGAACATATAACATATTCTACTTCGATGAGCATGAATATTTCACATGTATGTGACTGAATGATGATTATCTCGGCCTGCAAATTGAGATGCAGTAAATAAACAAATGATAGGTCATTTTGAACTTCAAATTACTTACAAACAGCTTTACACCGTTTCTCTATCATCACAATATACAATACTTTTGCGTAGACTAATCTATTCTGCTGTCAAGGAAGGATGTTAACATTTTGAAGGAAATGTATTATGTCTCAGCGAGGTTATTTCTTATATTGACAGCACCTATGCCACCTCACAAGCTAACCACAAAGAAAGGTTTGCAAACAATTGGTTCTCTAGTCATGGTAAGCTATTCAATGATGAAGCATCAATCAGTAGTTTGAGCCTGGAAGGGCAGTTTTCCAGCAAGCCTGTGTAACTTTCCCAATACAAATCAAGTACCTGGAAACTGTGGAGACATGAAACTGTTTGTACTTTTCTTTGATTTTTCATACTATAGTCTTTGAGGATCTGATATCGAACAAGAAAAAGCTATACTCAATAACCCTCAAGATTGAAACAAATCTAATGGCTTGTTTTATCTCAGGATCCTGTTTGTGGAAGTGCAGATTGTGCTCTGGCAACCTACTGGAGTCAAAAGCTTGGAAAGTGTGATTTTGTGGCATATTCAGTAAATCTCTCTGCCTCTGTTTTTCTCCTATTAAACATATTCATATTTATTGCAATCCATTGTTATGTATTGATTCCAATTTTATACCTGACTCAGGCATCACCTAGGAGTGGAATCTTGAATATTCATTTAGATGAGCAGAAACAAAGAGTGCTGTTGCGAGGGAAAGCTGTTACTGTGATGGAAGGGTCTCTGTGCTGTTAGTCTAAAATTGAAGTCATTTCCATTGTGTTTGTGTGTGATTGAATCCAAATAAATGTCCAGTGTTAATTTCATACTCTCATTTAGAGACCTTGGTCAAGACATACTTTTATTTGAATTTTGCATTGGCACACTCCATTCGGTTAACCATATCTTATATTATAAACTGTTGAATTAAAATAGTGGAGCCTATGTAATATTTTTTAATCCTTTGTCGTAAAAATTAATTCAACCATCATATAAATTACGGAGTTTAAAATCTTATCATACTTATGAGAATTAAATTAATTGTACTACAAAATATCAAAAATCCATATATATGGGTGATAATGGGTATTTTTTCTACTTAATGGGATTAAAATATATTTTCGATCAAAATTATAGGGTTTAAATATTTTTTAAAATAATTGTGAAAATTATAAAAATTATCATCTATAAGTGTATGTTAATTTGTTTGTCATATCATTTAACTTGTATTTGAAGATAAAAACTATGGGGTGAGTAAATATTATTGAAAGGCTAATAGTATAAAATAGTAGTTTTTGAAAAATGACATTTAAGCCCCTCAAACTTTGTTTAATACTCAATCACACCCCTGCAAGATTGAAAATATCCAACCACTCTTAAACTAGGGTCATTGTTTTTTTAAAGAATCTTTCAAAGAAAAAGGAACACACGTTTGAAATAATGGTTTTGTATATGTAAATTTAGTTGATATGAATAAGAAGTTTTTTGAAAATTGCGAAAACTAAAATTTTTATGAAAATATTCAACAATATACTGAATATTTTCTAAGAAAATTTTAGATTTTGATTACTATTTAGAGGCTTTTTATTATTATTATTTTTTAATCACCTAAACTTAAATCTTATTTTTCTAACCATTTTAGACAAAAATAACCACATTTGTAACTTTATTGTTTGTTAACCACACTTGATTTCAAAAATTTTTTTCCCTAAAACAACATTTAGATGGGAAGGAGAGAAGAAAAGAAAAGAAAAGAAAAGAAAGAAGATTAGAAGAAAGAAGAGAGAATCCTGAGATGGAATTTTGGGTGTGGATGAAGTCCCATGAAATTTTTTTTAAAACAATTTTACATATATTTTTTACTTCCACCTATTATTATGTGGGTATGGTTTTTATTTATGGTTTTTTATTGAAATTTTTAAAATTTTATCATGAATATAATAATTTTGTAAAGACAGTATGTAAAAATGTATTCTTATGTTATTTTTAAAGTTATAAAAAGAACCTAAATACAATATATTCGAAGTAAAAAAAAAAAAAAGAACCTAAATTAGTGCAAGCATTTTGTCAAACACATTATGCACAATCATAACTAGAAAAATATAATAAAATTAGATCAATATCTTTCACAAACTAAGAATACATTTTTAGATATTATCCTTACAAAATTATTATATTCATGATAAAAATAAAAATAAAAATATAAAATATAAAAAAAATCATAAAGACATAACAATAGGTGCAAGTAAAAAATATATTATCCTTTCTTTTCTTTACTTTTTTTCCCTCTTTTTCTGTCCAAATATTATTTATTTAATAAGATTAAAAAAAATTGAAGTCAAGTGTGATGAATAATAAAGACAAAAATAGAGCTATTTTTATCAAATGTGATTAAAAAAAATTATATTTAAGTTTGAGTGGGAAAAAAAAATTAAAAAGGTTCTAAATAGTTATTTAAATTTTCTTATTTTTAAATTAATAAAGATATATATACTCAAAAATATACTTTTGAGAATTTTTTTTTCCTGCAATTATTGAGGCATCCCTATTTCATACATATTATTAATGTATTGGATACGAAAATATTATAATGTATGAATTTAAAACTTATTTTTAAG
>JAVXUL010000001.1:19929124-19942732 GCA_035590515.1 Trichilia minutiflora
AATCAAGATCTGTTCTCAAATCCCTTGGAATGAGTTCAAAATGTAAGAAAATCTGTACCTTCCTCGATTTTTGGATGTTGTATCTTGGAAGCCTAGAAGTTCGTACCTTTAGACACGTGTTGTCGTGTGGTTGGTGTGCCCAAGGCAACTTGTTGCAAAAATCAGAGGGTATGGGAAATTGTGATATTGTTCCTTGTCACGACATTTTTGAGACCCCGAGTGTAAGTCTCTCCGAATGAGGCTTTCAGCTCTCCCAAGAATGAAATTTTCTGGCTCTCGGGAGACCCTTATACAGTGAATTATAGCTTCAAGGATGCCAGAATATAGTGTCGGGGTGACATGTATATCCCGAGTGCCCGCGAGTCCCTGCTCCCTTGAGAAGAACACATCGGTCTGACTCCTCGATCCCCTAAAAGGCTTGCCGTTATGGGTTCCGAATTCGAGTGCGAATTAACCATGAATAACTCGGAGATCTTTTGACCATCCGCCTCAAATAAAATGCCTGAGATGGCTTAGCCATCTCTCATGTGATGCAATCGACTTCTAGAAACGACATCGTATCAAGGGGGTCCCCTTTGAAAGTAATACATACACTTAATAGGTCTGAATTAGGACATAAAAATGAATCTAAATCCGTAAACTAAGTCTTGATAAAATATCCTAATATATATATATATATATATATATATATATATTATGAAGACAACTATTTGTTATCAAACTAGAAATAACTCTCATCTCGAATGCCTTACCATCGTGATGACAAAGGTTTGGTAGGAAGAGCTGTCATCTCGCAAAATATTTTAATGAAAAGTCCACTAAACATCAAAATGAAGCCAAACCAAACAATATAAAATAGAAATTGGTCTCAAGCCTTTCTCTCCAAGAAACAAGAGACGGGTTGTATGCCACTATGCCAGTGGCTGAAAAGTTTGACCCGTTACTTTTTCGCTGCTGTCTCAGTTCTTTTCTCAGAACATCAAAAGGAAACCAAACCAAACAATATAAAATAGAAATTGGTCTCAAGCCTTTCTCTCCAAGTCCAAGAAACAAGAGACGGGTTGTATGCTAGTGGCTGAAAAGTTTGACCCGTTCTTTTTCGCTTCTGTCTCAGTTCTTTTCTCAGAACATTCCATCTCCTTGTTATAACCACGTTTTCATCTAAAACTTTCACTTCACTGTATTCCAGAGCAAACCTATCGCTCTTCATTCAACTCTTTTTTATCTTTCGTTGTTCATACCATGGCCAAGAAACTCGTTCAATACTCCGTGGTAATAATCTATCTTTCTCTATCTGACTGATATTTTGTCAATTTCTATAATCATCGGAATTTATGTTGTGATTGAACTTCAATCTGCAGGTGGATGCATTCACTGACTCGGCATTCAAGGGGAACCCTGCGGCGGTTTGTTTGTTGGAGGAAGAAAGAGATGACGAATGGCTACAAGCAGTAGCCTCTGAGTTCAATGTCTCTGAGACATGTTACTTGACAAAACTTAATAATGAATCTCCCAATCCAAGATTTGGTCTCAGATGGTTCACTCCGGTTGCTGAGGTTAGTTTCGTATCTATAAACAGTGGGATGCAGTCCAAGTTACTGATATTCATTGTCCGTAAAAAATATTATTTAGAAATAGAAAGGATACAAGGGTTAAATGGTTAATAAAGTGATGATTTGTCTTATTTCTATGGGATTTTGATTTCGTCATCATTGAATGGTGTCATCTTAATATCAATTGTAAATCACCACAATGTATTACCGAAATTTTTTTGCAGGTTGCACTTTGTGGTCACGCAACATTAGGAGCTTCACACACTGTCTTTTGCAGAGGTTTGGTGAACTCCAACGTAATTGAATTTGTCACACTATCTGGAATTCTGACTGCAAAAAGGGTTGCTGATGTCAAGGCAACCAATGAATCTAAGTTACACAATGGTGAAGAACAAGAGTGCTATTTTATTGAATTAGATTTTCCCACTGTTCCAATCATTGACTTCAGTTCTGACGAGATTTCGTCAATTCCCAAAGCTTTGAGGGTTTCTTCAAATTCAATCATCGATATAAAGATAACAAGTACCTCGGAAGACGTCTTTGTAATGCTTTCTTACCCTTACTCTGCTACATAATTAGTGTAGAAAGGTCAATTTTTTTCGGCCGCTAATGAAAACTTAATTACTCTTAACTGAATTGGCCATATTATGCAGGTGGTGCTCCCATCTGCAAAATCTGTAGCAGAATTAGAGCCACAGTTTGATGAAATAAAAAAATGTCCTGGAAGAGGCTTAATTGTTTCAGGACTCGCTCCTCCAGAGTCTGGATTTGATTTTTACAGTCGATTCTTCTGCCCTAAACTTGGCATCAATGAGGTAATTACCAGTTGTTTTTTAGTCGGACCGTGGAATATGGCTTTCATTGCACAAGTTAATTTATGAATTCCTGTTGTACACCTGCCTTTGCAGCAGGAGCAGATAACAGATTCTACTTTGATGAGCATGAACATATCTCATGTATATGATTGAATGATGATTATCTAGGCCCGCATATCGAGATGCACTAAATGAACAAATGATAGGTTATTTTGAACTTCAAATTCTTAACAAACAGCTTTACACCCTTTCTCTTACATCACTACATATAATGCTTCTTGCGTAGAATAATCTTTCTGATGTCAAGGAGGGATGTTAGGCATTTGAAGTAAATGTATTATATCCCAAAGAGGTCATTTCTGATATTAACAGCAGCTATGCCTCCTCACGAATTAACCATAAAGAAAGGTTTGTATACAAACAGCCCTCTACGCATGGTAAGCTATTCCATGATGAACCATCAATCAGTAATTTGAGCCTGGAAGAGAAGTTTTCAAGCAAGCGTGCACACTTTCCCAATCCAAATCTTTGACTTTTCATACATAGTCCCGGAGGATCTGATGATGAACATGAAAAGGCCATATTCAATAACTCTCATGATTGTAACAAATTTAATGACTTGGTTTATCTCAGGATCCTGTTTGTGGAAGTGCACATTGTGCTCTGGCAACTTACTGGAGCCAAAAGCTTGGAAAGTGTGATTTTGTGGCATATGCTGTAAATCTCTCTGCCTCTTTTTTCTCTCTAATGAACACATATTTTTATTTGTTGTAATGAATTGTTAATGTATTGATTCCAATTTTGTACCTCCCTCAGGCATCACCTAGGAGTGGAATCTTGAACATTCATTTAGATGAGCAGAAACAGAGAGTGCTGCTGCGAGGGAAAGCTGTTACTGTGATGGAAGGCTCTCTATGCTGTTAGTTAAGGAATTGAAGTCATTTCCTTTGTGTTTTTGTGATTGAATCCAAATAAATGTCCATTGTTAATTTATGGATATCATTTCGAGACCTTGTTCAAGACATCTTTAATTTGAATTTTGCATTAGTACACTCCAATCCGTTACCGGTATGTTTAATAAACCATTATCTTTTATGATAAACATACTATAACAATGATATGAGATAACTGTTTTGTACTGAGAAAACTGAGATGAGATGGAAGTAGCTTTTTGTAAATTAAGAAAACTGAAATTGGTATAAAAATATCCAACGACATACATTATATTTTAAAATTAATAAAGATATATACTCAAAATCATACTTTCTGAGAATATTTTTTTAATAATTAGTGAGGCATTACCATTTAGAAATATATATATATATATATATTTATATTCTTTAGAGTTTCTCATAAACCCCCTTTTCAAAATATAGTCCATAAAAAATATTTAAAAATTTACTATTTCTAATAGCATCTACTTTAATTTGACAAATGACCATATAAATTTCTCTCCCAAAAATCTCCATAACATGTCTATCTCACCAAACTTCTAGAATTTAATATAAAATTCTCTTACAATCAAAAAGAAAAATTAACAATTTCGGTTAGAATTTCCTCTCATGATATAAAATAGAATTGGGAAAATTATTTGCACAATTAGCATGTTATATAGAAACTTGTTTCAAATGGGCAAAGGCCATTTACCATTTTTTTTTCTTCTATGCTGTGCATTTTTTTAAAAAAATATTTTATTAGTTTTTTAGTTTCAGATTGATTTAAATGCAAACTCTAATTCTTTTTTCAAATATTTTCTTGCATATTCTTTGCTTTAACCTTTTTTTTTTTTTTTTTAATTAAACTTAATTTTTTAGCAACTCATTTGAGGTCAATTTTAATCCTGATATTTAAATTAAAACTTTCTAAACTTTAATTTCCTACTACTCATATTAGATTCCTGAACAACCCTGAAATGGAGAATGTATAGGTTTAATAAGAAATTTATTTTTAGTATAATTATAATTAGTTTAACACCAGGATAATTAATTAGTATATAATTACATGATAATTAAAATATGATTCAAGTGTGCTTCGCACGCAGTTCTAAGTGCTTTAATAATTTTTGTTTTTTAAAATGTGTTAAAAAATTAGCATTTACATGCGTATAATATTATGAAATATAAGAGTTTTCTTTTTAACATTTTCTAACAACCCAATCCCCTTATTCCCCTCCCCCGCAAACCCAAACCTAAAAAATTAGCATTTAGGTCAATACTTACATTAATATTAAGTTTGACTTACAGATTTTTTATTACGAAACGTTAAGGGAGTTAAATTAGAGATTTTATCCTATCATTAATATCATTGATATCGTTGCAGTGCGATCCCTATGCATGCTCTTAGCTCAAAATGACTTTCTGATAATCCGAGTGATCCTATCTTTAAGAGAGTGCATCGATCTGTGCATGCACCTTAACTCAAGATAGTTATCTGATGATTCGAGTGATCCCGTTCCCAAGAAAATATGTTGATTTCGTGCATAACTAGATACCTCAATTAAGCCTAGATGCAAGAGTTTTTCTTAATTCAAAAAAAAAAATTCTAACATATTCAAAAGAGCAGACTTAAAATAATGGAGTAATGATGTTAAAAATACTGAGAAAGATATGAGTTTTGATTTCGAGAGTTTATACAATTATTTCTTGATTTCTTCGTAAATGTTATTAGATTAGTCACTGACATTTTTTAGGGTAAGTTTAAGATAGATCTTTTATCAACTATACACTTATTTATTGCAATTATTAATTTATTTCACAATATTTAAATCTTATTCTTAAATGGTATCTTTTTTATCAGTTTAAATTTTAGATGAACCACTATTTAAAATTGATCAAGCCATAGAGGTTCAAGTTCAAGGTTTCAAGCTATAAGCTTTAAAAGAGAGTTTTTGAATAAAAAATTAAGAATGAATAAAAAGTTTTTGTACGAATTATTGCTTGCACAGAGTCTAGTCTAATGAAGCCCTCAGCAGCAGTCAGCAGTCGGCCGTCGTTCACGACAGAAGGAAAGCCTGCCGCCTACCGGTCCTACTTAGTTAGGGATAAGGCGGCCAGCTGACCTCAACTAATTCGCACAGCGGGGTGTATTGTGTATGCAAGTTTTATTGTCCTAGCTTTTTTAATTGAATTTCATCTAACCAAATTTTGTGTTCGAGTGAGTTTAAAACATAAATAAATAAATAGATAGATAGATATTTCAAAGTATCGGCCAATAGACTAAAATTTGTGCTCAGATGTTATCTAAACTCTAAAATAAATACATTAAACTGAATTTGGAGGTTGTAATTTTGTATGTGGATCATTATGTAGCACGTAATTGTCATATATTCGGATAAAGTTTTATCTGAAAAATTAAGTGAGTGAGAAAGATTATAAGTACAAATACCATTCTATATAGAAAATTTTAAAACATTAGCCTTAATTCAACTTACTGGGATTTAACAGTCTCAACTGCCTTAAATTCAACTGATTAATTGTTATCAGGATAAAAAAGATTTCTCCATATAATATATAGAGACAGAAGAAGATTCTGAACCATTTTCAATTAAGATAATATAAATAATCAATTATATATTCCTAGGGTCCAAGTCAGATCACAATGGCGTCCCTTCTGGTTCTGGATAGCATCAGCCCTCATCTCGTGCCTGAATCATACTCCTTTTAAAGTCAGCCAATAAATCAACACGCAAAACAAACTATATAAATAATGGGTAAACCAGTCCGCCATCTCTCCACAGTCCACAGAATCATTTCCAATGGCGTCTTCTCTTCAGTACTTTCTCTTCTCTTCTGTCTTTCTTTTCTTCATCTCTCCCTCTTTGGCTCAGCAATCTTTCCGACCTAAAGCTCTCGTCATCCCGGTCTCAAAAGATACTGCTAATACCCTTCAATATTTTACAACGATTAACCAAAGAACCCCTCTCGTGCCAATAAACCTTGTGGTTGATCTAGGTGGCCAATTCTTGTGGGTAGATTGCGAAAAAAACTATGTTTCATCAACTTACCGACCGGCCAGATGTCGTTCAGCGCAATGCTCATTGGCTAATGCCAACGGGTGTAGCTACTGTTTTTCAACCCCCAAACCTGGTTGCAACAACAATACATGCGGTGTCTTACCTGATAACACTGTCACTCACAATGCCACCAGTGGCGAAGTTGCACAGGATATTGTGTCTGTTCAGTCCACAGATGGGTTCAACCCTGGTAGGAATGTTAGAATGTCTAACTTGGTATTTTCTTGTGCACCAACTTTTATGTTAAAAGGTCTAGCAAATGGAGTTGTGGGTATGGCTGGTCTTGGCAGAACTAGAATGGCTTTGCCTTCACAATTTGCTGCTACTCTTAGTTTCCGCAGGAAACTTGCAATCTGTCTCTCAGAAGTCGAAGGTGTCATCTTCTTCGGTGACGGTCCTTACGTTTTCCTTCCCAACACCGATTTCCTTCCCAACGTCGATGTATCTAATAATCTCACTTTTACGCCACTTTTAACCACACCTTCCGCTTTCACACAAGGCAATCCGTCTGCTGAATATTTCATCGGAGTGAAATCAATTAAGATTGACGACAAAGTTGTCCCATTGGACACAACATTGCTGTCAATCAATAGCCAAAGCGTTGGTGGAACAAAGATTAGCACGGTGAATCCCTACACTGTATTGGAGACCTCCATTTTTAAAGCAGTAACCGATGCATTCATCGCAGGAGCTACTGCTAGAAACATCACTAGGACGGACCCCTTTGCACCATTTGATATGTGTTTCGACTCAAGCAACATGGTTGGTACACCTTTAGGGGTATCAATGCCAACAATTCAGCTTGTTTTGCAGAACGAGAACGTGACTTGGAGCATATTTGGAGCGAACTCTATGGTGATAATCAACGACGGTGTGTATTGTCTTGGGTTTATTAATGGAGGTTCAAATCCTAGAACTTCCATTGTGATTGGAGGGTACCAGTTGGAGAACATTCTTCTTCAGTTTGATTTGGCAACATCAAGGTTAGGGTTCAGCCCGCATCTCTTTGGAATGCAAACCGACTGCTTCAGGTTCAACTTCACTTCCGTTGCTTAAATCAATCAATTAGTGTATCTTTAATTATTAATGAATAATGGGCCAGGATTATGAATAATTTTCGTAGTTCGTCTCAGACATTTGTATTTTACTAAGGCTTTGAGCATAGAAAACATAGAAAATTTTGTTAAGAACAACTTGGTCCAAGTAAACTGGGCTAAAGAAGGATTTTGCCTTGTGAAGTTAATCTCAAAATCAGCAAATATAGTAAGTTGTCGAGAATGTCCAGCAAGTGCAGAAGTGCAGCAAATCGAAGGAGAAGAACAGGGAAACTTGAAGACCGTTATTTTCTATTATAACGGATAAATGATGAATATGCCCTTAACTATTCGGAAGGTTCAGTTAATTCATTAATGACAAATGTGTCATTTTCCAAGATTTGAATTAACTGTTTCAAGAATCCAGAATTCGTGCTTCTTGACTGACGAGTGTATATACTTTGAGATCTGATTTCTCAGAAGTGTGTGAATCATTTGTTGTAATTCTTGCTGTGTAAGATTCTCTGACATTCAATCTAAAGGCTTGATCCATTGGGGTCGATCGTGGATGTAGGTTTGACTTAAACCGAACCACGTAAAATCCTTTCTCTGTGATTCTTTTGTTCTTGATTTGCTCAGTGTTTGTTTGCAGAATTCTTTTTCTTTTCAATTTCTTTCTTCTGTAATTTGTTCTCGAATTCAAGATTGTGTTCAACTTGGTGTTTGTTCTTAACATGCCTATTAGAGGATATGACTGAAGTGCAAAAGATAAGAAATGCGCAATTAATTCATGAGTAAGGAAACCAGATTCCCTTAGGGAAATTTAGGATTTCATTTGTGTGTGTTTTTTATCAATCAAGCAATGGAACGGGGATTACCTAGGGAATCCTCCCTTCTTTACCCCTCAATTAAACAAACTCTGGGGAGAAGAATTATTGGTTAGGAGAACTTGACCAACCCATAGCAGTTCATGTCACCTCAGAGGATTAGATGATTTGCATGAAGCCATCTAGAAGAATAATATGGTCAATTGGTAAATTTGCCTCAAATAAGGAAGCACCAACAAGAATTCGATACCTGTCTAGAAAGGATAGCTTAAGGACATATTTAGATGGACAAACAAGCATCGATCATCCTTACGGTCAGTAAGGTCTTCAACCAGTAAAAAGGATATTTATCTTTCACCTATATTTGACAAGTAAGCACTCTAAAACAATAACAACATCTGAACATTTTCTTCCATTGTTCCTTAATATGTGAAAAAGGGATAAATAACCTCTAAAATGAGGCCAAATATATAGGAAAAGAAAGAAAGATCGAGGTATTCAATGTTTTTTCTATGAAAAATATCATGAAAGAGATTTTGTCTATATTATTTTTCTTTTCTTTTTTTTAATTTTCCTTTCAATAAAATCCTAAACCTTGGGGAATTCATTTTTGATTAGCAGTCTTAACTTGAGTGTCCAAGTATAGTTGCTGTGTTGACCAATGATTTTGCACTAAATCAAGGCCAACCGTATATCAACACAGTGATTTTGCACTAAAGCAAGGCCAACAATAGATTTATTTTGTTTCAGGGTTAACTATACAGGGGAAATAATAAAAAGCAAGATATAAAGAATGCGACAGATTTTAACGTGGTTAAAAAGACTGATACACAAATTTTAGCATGGTTTGGCCAATAACCCTATGTGCCCGGAGAATGGAAAAAAATAATTATAACTAAGTTCCTTTTACAAGTGAAAAATACTTGAAGAACTTTCTCCGTGATTATAGCCCTATTTATAGGCTAAATACAGTATAAATAAATTGCTTTTATAGAAAATGTATTACGTTATTAATGTAAAGAGACTTGCATCTTACATGGAATTGATAAATATTATCTCCAAAAATTACTCTCCAATGTAAATATGGATTGCTATTTATTATTTTATAAAATTATAAAATTATTTTTTTTCCTCCTTTAACTATTAATGAAATAAATAAATTACTGAGTCAGTAATCCATGATTATCCATAAGATCCTCTAAAAATAGAGGATAGAATTGAGGATGTGAATTATTTTTTTTGTCATGTTAGCTTGATAGTGGATGGAATTAAATATATTAGAGAGTTCAATTACACTTATAAGATGTATTTTATATATGTGACGTCTTTAAAAAGACAATTTATAGATACATTGAAGATGCTCTAAGAATTAAAAATCGATTCTACTTTCACTTATTAAGACAATTTCTCACTCAAACACAAACTCTTTCCATTAAGTTATCTTTTCCTTGATGATCTGTTTCTTCACATAGCACCCTCTAATTAATCTAAGACTCCCACATCCGCATGTAATTTTTCGGGTGGAATATGAGGGATGTCCGAGATTCGGGGAAAGCACTATACCGACTCTACATGCCACTCGCACTCTTATTATTTTGTCGGTGTTTCCTTATATCAGGTTTATTGGATATTCACACTAAGAGCTGGCATTGTGTTCGAAAACCTCACCACTAATCACCATAGACTAGCTTAAATCACATTTTACAACTGAAAACAACGTTCATAGCTTGCCTAGTTTTTCGTGTGTGTTTTTTTTTTAAATCTTTTTTATAATTTACAAATCTTATAATTTGTACTATAGTAGAGTTACAAACGCAAATTAATTGCAAATAATATGATAGTATTAATTCTTCACTTAATTCACATTATTTTTTATTATTATTAATAGAGTTTATTTTATATTTTATAAAAATTAATACTATCATGCTACATCAATCTAATTTTTATAGAGAGTTTGTATTGCTTATATTATTCTTAATTTTAATATATGTGAAAAATTTTTATAAATAATAATATTATATTGTAATTAGAAATTTTATTTAGACAACTTCTAATCAAACCAAATTAAAACCTAGTTAAGAAGCCAACTTGCTTTTCTAATATATAAAAAATTAGTTAACTTTAATACACGTAAAAATTTACATTTAAAATAAGATTAAAAAGTGAGTTAAGAAACTTATCTCATAAGAATAAAAAGATTATTTTTTTTAATAATTAATTAATGATGATTAAGTACGAGAGATTTAAAATTAAAAAAAAATAACTAAAGTTAAATTTTAAATTAATTAATTATTGATATATTTAATTACCTTAATTTTTGTCGGCCTCTTTGGATAAATTTGGAGTTACCCATGAAGTTCGACAATATTTTATGTGGGAGTTCTATCGAGCAATTGAATGTGATATATATCATGTCATATGATTATAGACACAACTCAATTTTAATGGATAGAAAAATGGATTTAGATGCAAAATTTTATGTGAAGGGTATGTTAGGAAGTTTGAACAATCGACGATGATGTATGGTGTGATATAAAATCCACATTGTTGGACGTATTGTTATTAAAATCGCGATTTTAAACAGTAAAATCTACGTTTTTACGTTTTTTAACAAGAAAACGATTTCGATTTTAGTTAAAATCGGAAACAGTAAAACAGTAAAAATATTTGACCGTTTTTAACCGTTTTTGATCAATTTTAATCGATTTTGACCGATTTTATTAATTTATAAAATATTTTAAATATTTTATTATTTATATATTATTAAAAATTCCGTTTTTACATTCCGTTTTTATTTCGTTTTTACGTTTCGATTTTACGTTCCGATTTTTTAAATAAAAAACGATTTTAATTAAAATCGCGATTTTAATAACCTTGCTTGTATATATACACCTCCAATCGAATTTCCACGTGTACTTTATTTTTTCAAAAACAAATCAAAGTTAATTAATTAACAATCTCATGCTTAATTTTGCAGTAATGATCCTAAATTGATATATTGACAGTTGTCTTAGACTCTAGATTTTCGTGTCTTTCAAATGGGAAATCCTCAGACTTTCTCACCTAACCCTGTAATTACCAACAATATGTCCGGTGTATTTGTCATCAGATTTCTTTTAACTGATTGATGGCATTGAATATGATGTCGTACGCGGAAACAAAAAGTAAAAGGGATCGAATTTCTCTTCCACAAAATTTTATAAAAGAAATTATTTAATTTATATTTTTGAAGGGATGCTAGAAAATTATTTAATTTGTGTACGAGCCTATGAAATGAGACGGAATTTGAGCCTCGAAAACTTAGAAAAAAAAATTAATAGCATGAAATAAGTTTCTCAACCACAACAACGACCAAAAATGAAAGCATTGATTAAAATCTCAACTGCTAACTGAAACCTCCGCTCGTATACAATGAATGATTCGTGTTTCTATTCATGCACCAAATTAACCATACTTCTCCTTTATAAATACCATAAGTCCATAACATTAACATAGATTCCTGCAATAAATTCTAAAGCTTTCCTTAAAATAATATAATTCCTTTCTACCATAAAATTTCTGCCAAAATTATGGCTCTTAATAAGCTTGCTTGTGTTGTGCTGCTTATGTGCATGGTAAAAGGATGCACCTTTTGGTCAAGCTGCAATCACTTGTGGTCAAGTCACAAGCTCTGTTTCACCATGCATTGTGTATGCAAGGGGCGGAGGGGCTGTGCCTTCGGCCTGCTGTGGCGGAGTTAAGGGTCTTAATTCCGCCGCCAAGACCACTCCCGACCGTCAGGCAGTTTGCAACTGCTTGAAATCCCTTGCTTCAAGTGTAAGTGGAATCAACTACGGTCTCGTTGCTGGACTCCCTGGAAAATGCGGCGTTAGCTTTCCTTACAAGATCAGCCCTAGGACCGACTGTAACAAGTAAGGATTAATGTGTATTTAATAAAATTTTGTTACAAATTGTTTTTTTTTTCAAAAAAAAATTAAGTTTTTATAACAATTATAATTATGATGGGAAAACGTTTAAAATATATTATAGGTGATTTTTCTTTTTCTTTTTTTAATCTAAGGGATCATCATTATTTTTTTTTTTTCTTGTGTTACAGAGTGAAATGAAATGCTTCTTTGGGGAGGCAGCTTTTATCTTCAAAAATGTTATTATACCTATAATAAATGGAATAAAGTGGGTGTTATGGATTCTTCTTCTTCAAGAGAAGAGTCGTAATAGAAATTTTATCCACCCAGTATTTGTATTCGACGAATATAAATTATTTAATCTAATCTATTCTACTCTTGTTCACAGCTTATCCATTTTGGTTACGTTTCCATACCAACCGTTTGAATTCGAAAGACGAAAAGAATTGAACTAAAGAAAAAATTAGAAGGGAAAACAAAAGAAATAATAGCTTCATCGTAAGCCATATGCCCTAAATTTAAATAATTTATTGTTAAATATTATTAAGTAGGTTTGATAAATGTATATAACTTTGATTTAAAATGATGGTATTTTTACTGCGTTTTAAAAATAAAATAAAAAATATATTTAATTTGAAAAAATATATTTAATAACATAAATTTCTAAACATATTTTTAATTAATATTTAATATTTAAAATTATTATCTTAATATCAAGGCAATCACTTTTTTTTTTTATGATCGAAGTGTCCGGACTAGTTTACGCGTACTTCGATTAATTTTTGAAGGAGGCTAGCGCAGTATCCTACCGTCACGACCCCTCACTTAAATCATAGACACATCCAAAAAATCGAACCCAAAATCATATACCTAATTACATAGTTTCAAATTCGATTATATCAACTAGACTATCTATAGGTGGGTCAAGGCAACCACTTGTCAAACATTAGTATAACAAATTTTTAATATACTTATAAAAATGTTGGTTAAAGTCAGTACATGATCTCGCAGGGACCACAACCGATTTTATAATAAAAAGAATTGAATTGAATGTGAGGAATTTATGCACAATCAAATACAAGTTTTGTAAGAAAAAATTACTTAATTCAATCAAATTTAATCTCAATTTGTTAAGCAATTAACCAATTCGTACAAGTATATATTTTTTATTATTAATATTTAGTTAATTTGATTATGCCACTTGTGAGCTTAGATCTCAAGGTATATTTATAATTTTATATTTTTACTGTTCATATATTTGTATTCATCATGTATCCCATATATACGTGGATGATTTTAATTAGATTTTGTACCCAAGTATAGGTAGTCTTGTTGTAGTACAGTCTGGTGAGTCCAAGTGTCGTATCCACAGGGAGTGTTTTTTTCAAGAGTCTAATTGGCTATGTCCAAGCCAAGATCCAATAGAAAAGGTAGAACAAGTGATGGATTGATTTTAAAGAAA
>JAVXUL010000001.1:19953309-19966320 GCA_035590515.1 Trichilia minutiflora
GACTATAAGTGAGTTTTGATTCTCCAATAAATGTACATTTAATCTATGAGAGATGGAGCATCTAATTTTCCCAAATGAGTTAAAATGACAGTTTTCTGGGTGCCCTAATTTTTTTTTATATTTTTTATTTTTATAAGCTGTATGGATTAGATGTATTGCAGATGATCCTTTGCTTCTCTATTATGTGATATGAATTCACATTCTAGGATATGAATGTTGCCTCCTCCCCATTTGAGGTGTTGTAATTTGCTATATAGTAGGGCAGACACCTTGTTTAATTGCACTTTTCATGTTAGAGACTTATATCTGCCTAAGGTATTTGTACCTGTCTGCAGGCTCTTATCACATGAGTTGACTTTTTTGTTGCCTTGCCTTATTTTCTGATAGAAATGAAACAATTTTTCTTTTTCCAAATAGAGATTTCTGCAAAATAGATAATCTGGAATCTTATACCATCTTTGGGATAGGACATTGTGACTTTTGTAGTTATGGTTTCTCTGTATAATTGAATAATGGATAACCTGTGGGCTCAAGCGGAAGAAAACAGTTTGTAAGGTTGACCGTCACTGTAGATATTATAAATTCTTAACAATGTTTTCTGCTGATGAAGCAATGTTTCAAGTACTTATGAAGTCTTTTAAGATAAGGTTGCAACCTGGAGATAATAGCTTTTGGTAGACTAAAATCTTAAAATTACGTAACTTGTTAGCTCATTAGATTGCAATCCTGTTTTTGCACTAGATTTTCTCATAGTTCTTGTTGAAGAAAAGTGTTCACACAATTTCTCTTTTTCAGAATTTTGACTCCGCTTTCATTCTAACATGTGTGCTTGTTGATACAAGCATCACCCGATCCCGTAGGAACATTTGCACACTGTCACAGTACAAGCATGCTCAAGCCCTACATATGATAGCCATGAGAATTTTCTTTTGTATTTTTCTCTTAGGCAGGTAGGTGTTGATGTTGTTAAAGGATGCATTCAGGGTGACATAATGATTAGAGCAAGGGTAGTATTGCATATTTTTTTTAGTTGAAAAGATATACATTTTTTACTGACATGGAGGATTCAACTAATGTGACTGGTGCAATTATTGGTTTATTATAGGTGTGGATATCAGTATGAACACACATTTGAAAACAGTTAAACTTACCCTAAAGGGGAAAAATCCAGTGACTTTGGATCACCTAAGTGTGAGGGGTAACAATATTCGTTATTATATCCTGCCCGACAGCTTGAATCTTGAAACATTGCTGGTTGAAGAGACACCTAGGGTCAAACCTAAGAAGCCAACTGCTGGTATGGCCACGATTTCTCTAGATGAAGTTTTATACATGTTTCCAATTGATTCTTTTAAGGTTTTGTTCTAATGAGTACTGAAGATATTAATTTCTTATCCTTTCCCAAATACAGGGAGGCCTGTGGCACGTGGTCGGGGCCGTGGACGTGGTCGCGGACGTGGCCGGGGCCGTTAGATATGTTGCACCGTTAGATATGTTGCACTGGTTATAATTTTTGCAGCGCCTGGTTATGTAGACATCTGTGTTGTAGGAGAGTATGAACATGAAAGGTGTGATATCATTGTTTAGTTTCTGTTTCATCTGTTGCCCTAGGGCAGCTTGATCTTGAATTCTGAGATTCTCTCCTTTGTTTAGTTCCTTATAATGATACCAAAAAGAGAGATGAAAAGACAGTGATCAATTAATGTGTTATCAATTACTTATCAGTAAATTTTATCTGGAACATAACTTTTATCTTGGTTTTTGCTTTTTGACTGATATCCCAATGGTGCAGGCATACATTGTGCTCAGCACTTACTTTTTACTTTTGAACGTCCAGGAAGATGTTATGAATTTTGTTAATAATTTGTTGAACTGTATTGACTAGATTGGGTCATTTCTTGAGTCTCGATCTCCATTTTTCATTTATTGGTAATTTTTACATGGATAAGCAACCAGTGGCACAGAGTTGTAGAGAAATCACCATTGCTGGTGCTGCTTGCAATTTGAATGTTTATATTATAATGCCTTGTCTGTAGTTAAATAACTTTACGGTTTGACCAGCTATTCAACTGATGTTGATTTCCAAATGTGAGGACCTCATCCTTGCTAATTCAGATTACTTGTGGACCTGATAGAACTTGTTAATTTTTGGAATAATCTTGCAGACTGGTAAAACTGAACTGTGCAATTGCTAACGGAGAACTGATATTTGCTCTCTCATTTGAAAATGCTGACTATTCCTTTGTGACTGTTTTTGTTCTTCTGCTCCTGTTGATGTAGCAGCCATCACAAATTCTTCCTCTTGTTCTTTCACGATGACTTATGGTATGTTTTTGTATCCGCTATTCCTGTTTCGATCTTGCCTTGTGGTACCCAAAATGGCTCCGGTTACGACAATTGATGGGAAACTAAATGGATTGGGTGTGTGTTCCATCTTTCATGGGTATGAAATCAGGTCGGGTTTTGAAGAATTGGAGTTTGTTTTTGTTGAGTACCGGAAGTTGGAAATTTTTGCGGCAGCACTGTTATGGTGGTAGGGTTGCAATAGAGGCTGATAATTCTGGCTGCAAAATCTGATGAGAAACGATGATGGTCAGGGTGGTAGTGGGGATGGCGGGGATGAGGTGAAGATTGCCTTTTTTTTGGTGGTTGTTTTGTTTGTTCTTGTTCAAGTTTTTAAGTAAAATTTTTTATTTTTTCATTTCAGTCAAATGGGAAAGGCTGGCGTGTGTCGTTTTTACATTTGATCAACAGGGTTGGGTTTAACGTGAAATTGTACAGAATATGTGGGATTTGCATTTCATCCACGTTCATTAACAGAGAAGGTGAACGAAGGTTAATTTGGACATTTCAATAATTTTGATTGGTCAAATAACATTCGAACAGATGGACCAAATGTAGTAAAAGAGAGGTAGAATTTTTACAAATCTGAATATGTGGTTGCCACAGGCCCAACTAATACATATCTATTGTTTAACCCATAACTTTGTGTGCGTAAATGAAAAGGTCCAACGAAAGAGAACTACAAGGAAAAGAACGAAACGGCCCAGTCCATTAGTATAATAGTGGAAAAATGAAAACGAACTGTGGACCATTTTTTCGAAATTTCATAAGGAAGACACTTCTCTTTTCAAATTCAAAACCTTTTTGAAAAAAAAAAAAAAATTGTCACTACGAAAGAAGAGATTGCAAGTGGTAACATATTACTTCACTCGCATCGAAGTAACTGAGCTACGCTAAGCTTAAACCGGTTTTGGCTTTGGAGCAAGATGAAGAAAACGTTGACGGTGTTGGGTGTGTGTCCTAGCATTTGGTTCGCTGGCAAAAGAGATAGCTTTTAAGCCTTTTCTTGAAAAGGCTCGAGCCGCCATGGACAAATCCGATCCTGCTAGAGATCCAGACGACGTCGTTGAAGAAGAAAAACAAGCAATCTACGTTGGATGCCGATGCTTCCGATGAGAAACCAGTCGATGCTTGAGGATGAGGTTAAATTAGTTTATGATTATTATCATTGCAGATGTTTGATTTATTACTTTATTCAAATGAGTTTATTTTATACAAAGATTGAATGAAAGTAACTATAGGTTAATGTGTGATACCAATAAAATTATTTGGTGAAAATATATATATATATATATATATATATATATGAAATGAGATGGTAATACGAGGAGATATATTTAATATTGGCAGTTGCAACCAAGCATAGGCGTGAGCATCAATTTAGAGATAATAGGTGTCGTTTTCTGGTAGTAAGTCCCACCGCGATCGCTGGTCCAATTGCCAAATCATTCAAATTCCACATACTCTACTGACTACTGACACAGCCAAAAGATTAGATTTATATACATGCTGTAATATTTCTAATGATAAGCCTCTTTTAACCATTTACAAGTATATATTAATATCTTGTTATCTCTTGTTAGGTCGACTAAAGCTTTCTATTATTACTTATTTTGGTCTGTGAAATCAAAATCACATCTCCCGATGGCGATGGTAAGAGCCAATGAGTTTGATAATCTTATCATTCTAAGGTCATTGTCTTCAGTCACCCCAAATAAAAAAGGATTTGGGTGAAAATCTTGAATAAGGTCCTTACAAAACTTGAGGACGATTTATCTCAATTTTTTCTGCCGTAGGGGTGAACGTCTGTTAAACGTAAACAATGTATTGTGATATTTATGTTACTTGCGTATGCAATTCTCGGTCGAACAAGAAACAGCTAGATTGATGTTTACAAAGCAACCCAAATTATTCTTCAATCATTGTAGTAATGCATCTGTTCCCGTACCAAACCTATCCGCAACCTTAAAATGATTGATTGGTCTTGGAAACAGAGTACTTTATTGGCTTAATAAGCATACCCTTGCCAACAACCAGTTTGGGCACGGCAATTTCTCAAGTACCATCTGCTCATTTTCTTCTTCTTTCACACGTGGACACCTAGATGCCTTCTGTAGAGCACTATAAAATGATTCAAGATTGCCACTTGATGTGTTGCGTGTTGCAAAGTGCATGAAGTGCTTGAAGATGTGATAATCACAAAACTATGTGACCTGTATACTTATTAGGAAATTGCTGGAAATTCCCAATTGATTGCTTTTATATATATATCATACAATTTGATAATTAACATAACATAATAATTAATATAAATTTTATTAATTAATATTAATATATTATTAATTTTTTTAGTCTTAACTTAATGATAAGAATTTAAATTCTTAAAAAATTTTATATTCAAATATTAGAGATGAAACATCAAAAAATTTGACCATAAATTTGATCTGAATGATTATTTTTAAACACAATGATAAATTAACTCGATTTATATTTATTTAATTAATATTTGTCTTTAATTTAATAGATTAGAATTTTTTATATATATAAAAAAATATTAATATATTAAATTATTAATATCTTAAAATATATACAGAATGGTAATATATGGTGTAAATCTTATACAGAATGGTAACTAATAATTATCTTAAAATATATGTCATTTATGGTGTAAATCTAATCAAAATTTATTAAGAACAGTAAATGGAATCAACTGACCTTAGCTGGTCTTTGATTTGTGAAACAGAATATACGGTTTTAATCTTTATAATATTAAATTTGTTATTAAGTTATCTTGAAATCGGTAAATTTTGTCAACATCACAATAAAATAAGATGGTTATTAGACGAGTAATTACAAATTTTATACAATTATTAGGAGGCAAATTAAAGTTGTGGGTCGGAAAGGATATTAATGTATGTCTGCGTATTATTATTCATTCATTACCCTCGTAAGGTCTACTACTAAAATCACTGACCGTATCACAGTATACGAGCACAAAACAAAAAACAAAAAACAAAAAATCATGGTTTCACCTTCACGCGAAGATATGAACAGTGCCCTAGGAAAATTTCCATGATTAAACTACAACAGTTGATTAGAAAGTGACCCAAAAAACTTTCATCCGTCAATCCCCCTTTAAAATTTCAGCTTCGTTGTCTGATGATCCATCTGGGTTCGCCATTGAAGAAAGCAAGACTTTGCTTTGCCGTTGTCTCCAAGTTCTTTTTAGTTTAATTTATGAGGTTTGTGAACTTATCTTGATTTTAGTACTTGTGCTTTTGTTATGAAATGTCATAATTTGGTTGCGCAAGGAATTAATGATTTTGAGTGTTTGTATTTTATTTGTTCTTTGGAGACGAACAGAGTTGTAGATTCTCTATTGGGTTGTTTCTAGTTTATGCAATTGGATTAGTTTGGTGATTGATCTATAATGGCTGTTCGTAATTGATTTTCCTTTCCATGAATTCTCTATGGTGTTGTGTGGTTTATTTAAAACACGAATCGATGCTACATACTGTCGTGGTCTTGCTATGCATTTCAACGACTGCACTTGTTTCACAGTACATAATCGCTCTATTTTCTCTTTGTCGAATCTGCAGTGTTGTGTATTTTTAATTGTTTGCTGTATATTTATGTAAATTTTTCACCTGAATACTATTGTGTATTTCTTTGTAAAACAGGGGCCTATGGCTAGGACAGTTGCACCAGCTGACGTTATGGCATCATTGAGCGGCGATCTGTTTTATGACATATTGAGGCGTCTTGATGGCCCAACTTTGGCTAGTGCAGCATGTGCCTGTGCTGCATTTTGCTCCATTTCGAGAGAAGAGAGATTGTGGGAAAATGTGTGTACTTCTATGTGGCCGTCAATCAATAGGGAGGATGTCAAAAGTTTAATATCTTCTATTGGTGGATTTAGAAAGTTTTATGCAGATTGTTTTCCACTTATCGTTAACAAGGAAGTCAATGAGTATTATTGGAATAAATATCTCGAGTACCCAGAAGAATGGACTGAAGCTGAATACTACGGTGATACGGATGAATTTGAAAATATTTCACCATCAGATTTTGTTTCCATCGTAGATATCAGATATAAAGATAAACCAATATGTTCAAAAGTCCTGTGGGGCATTCCTAATTCTAAAGGATTCAATGGTTGGTTTTACAACTACCCATTTCGAATCGATCTTCTCACTTGCGCAACTAGAGATGATGGCAGTGAAGGTGAAGTTACCCTTTCTGTTTCTGATGGTCTTCCTCCTATTTTCTCAATGGAAAAAGAAAGAAAAGATGGGAAACTGTGGAAGGAGCTCTGTGATGGACTACGACTTAGTTGGATTGTTGTTAACAAAAAAATAAAGCAAGCTGCTAATCTTGCCAGCTGGAGTCCTCTTGGTGCGCAAAGGCATTGGCCAACAGACAAGGATTTTGTGATGCGCTTTGGATCTGTCCTTCCTGCCAAGAACATTCTTCCTTGTCAAGTGGTAGAATGCATCCTAATTATGAAGTTCAGAGTCATCCATACTGAGGACGATTGTCTACAAACTCTCAAGTTAACAGAGCTAAGCATGCAGTTGGAAGACATGGAAGGTGCTCATGTTAATGGAAGAAACAGTTTGATTATTCTCAGGGAAGCATTGAGCTGCCATCGGACTAAAAACTACAGTGAAGTTCTCGAGTCATGTCATTTATACTCAAAAGTGCAAAGTGAGTTGAAAGAGGAAAAAATGAGGAATGAAAGCAGGTTAGACAGACTTTGTATTTTAAGTGGCATAGCAGCATTCATTACTTTCTGGTACTGTATTTTGTAGATAAATGCCTCATGTTGCTGAAAATGCTTTAAAACCTTCAACATTTGTACTTTTTATCTGTAAAATTCAATTTTGCTTTAACTAATAAAAAGTTATTGATCTCATTCCGTAAAAATATACTTGAAAATGGATGCCTCTATTTATCATTTCAAATTATTGACTCGACAGAAGACGTTTGTGTAGCAAATAAATGCATGTTCTAGGTTTGGATGAGATAGTTTACTTTGATGGATCAATGGCCGAGACTTGTGCTTTGAGATCAGTCAGTGTCTCTGTGAATTTGGGGTTCCTGTGTCTTTAACTAGTTGACTGGTAGGTATCTTTTAAGGTTCTTGTGATTGAAGCTCAATAAATTTCATTTTCCTGAAGTTATATTAAACGTTGTTAAGATAAGGTCATTGTAGGCTAATATTATACGAGGAACAGAATACCAATCTAAATAACGTCATATAATTAGCTTATTTGATAACTGATCAGCAGAATGTTACATTAGTTACAGGAATAAATTTGGTAGCTTTTGTCATATTCTTAAGCTAAAACAACCCTTCCTGGCCTGCACAACTCCATTAATTAAAGAGCTGGGCAGCCGTCCCCTGATACACTGGGGGCTGTAGGGCATTGTGCTAATGGGCAATGATCTCCGACGTCTAAAACCCCACCGGCCAACTCCATAAATCCCTTACAAACCAGGTGTTAAACTCGTCAAGAGAGACACAAAAGCAATTCCCATGTCAAGATCATTTGCTAAGACATAATTATAATTGGCTCACCAATCTTTGTATTTCCTACATGCAACGAAATTGTAGACAAGCCCCACTACCATCCCAGACAAGTAACAAGAAGGACCATTTACAGTCAATAACGGCATACCTCCTAGTAGATTAAAAATGTTGATGTTTTTGATCCATTTTACTCCCGGAGCTTTTACAGGAGTTGATGGAACTGCTGCAGCCAGGAATTTTCAGACAATATAACGGAGCATTTGGAAACAACTAGTTGAGAGTATGATATAATTTTGACGATCTTGCACAAAAGCCAAATTTGTATATGTAATGGGTCCTAATACCCATGTGCGAAATATTAAGGTGGGTAATGTTGGATCATCTGTAATAGGAATTGTGAGCCTCGCTTGCTCTATAGGAGAATCAATGATTTCTTCCTCTGTAATTGTCAATAGGAACCCATCAGAATTATGTGAAATTAAAAACAAATAAATTAATCATACTACAGTCAATCATATTCAAACGTTTCTATATTCTTGAAAATATATATTTTAGATGCGGAGATAAAATCATTACAAAGAAAATTATAAAACAGAAGCCATTTCATCAGTTCATAAACAAAACAAAATTGAGACGCTAGTAGGATGTGTAGTTCTCATGAAGAATAATTTTTTGTTAAATGAAACTACTTAAAATGCAAATTGACGTGGACACTATCGCACGGGACTTCTTGTGCCAGAGGGACAAGTAGAAGCCAAAGGGGGCAAAGAGTTGGTGCTGCAACAAGACTTCGAGTCGCTGCAGCACGAAAATTGAAAATTTTTTTGCAGCAATTCAGAAATCTGGTGCTGCAGCGAGGTTTGTCGCCGCTGCAGCGCAGAAAAGGAGGAAGCAGGCCATGATCCGTAACTTGGCGCTGCATTGAGCTTTTTGCCCGTTGCAGCGCCAAGACAACAGGAAAATTAACTTCGATCTGAGAATTTCCGTTTTAGCGCCAACGCGTAAGGTGTTTTTTTTTAAAAATAATTATTTTAATCTTTTATACTTTAATTTTTACTTAGGTTACTGTAAAAAAGGCTATGTATATAAATCCTTGTATGGCCAATGGCCATCCTAAGCCTCCATTTTATAAAACTTTATTTTCAAAGAGAATTTTATCTAGTTTTTTTTCTGGTAGATTCCAAATTTCTTGATGAATTTAAAGAGTGTTCGAGTCTAAACGTGTTTTAGGCTTCTAATCAACATTATCACATTGATCGAAAAAATCTGTAAATAATAATAAAATCTAAAAAGTATTTTAAAGTATTGAATCTAGAAGAATAAAAAATCTAATTGTAATTCCAAAAAATTAAACAAGAAAAAACAAAAAATCAAAGTTATTTTTAATGCTAAAAATAAATTAAAAATTATCAAGCTAACAACTAATTTGTTCTCGAAGAGAATGAGAGTGAATACTAAAAATCTAGAGTTCGCCTATTAAGAATTGTTAATATAAATTTAAGAATAATTACAGTTATGAATTTTAATTAATTCGATTATCATCATAAATTAATATTATTATCCGTCGATTTCTTAATTAATAACTAATCCTATTAAGATGTATAGTTAATTTTTGTATATATTATAAATAATTAAAATATATATCTATTCTTAATGATATATATTTATTTTGTTGGTGTACAGTTTATCCTTTGTTTATAGGTGTTTTACATAAATGGTAAAATTATTTCATTTATATTTCTTGATATTTTATATAAATCTTAAAACTATTTCTATGGTGATTAATTACATAACATTAATATAATAAAAAAAAATCATTATATCATAATTGAAAGAATTTAAAGTAATTAAATCATTCAAAAAAATAAAAAAATCAATTCATTACTAGGTTATATAACCTTTCACCCTAGTCATGAATTTAGTAATTCATAATAGAATTCAAAACAATGGATTTAATTAAAGACATACTTAAATCCAAAGAAAAGAAAAGAAAAATAGAAGATGAAAAACAATGAGTTTTCTTGATTCTTGAATTTCTTCAGTCTGCCGTCCTCAATTTCAAGGAAAAGTGCCATTTGTATAATTTCTCTAAGATCCAAGACGAATCCTACTCCTCGTAAGAAAAAGAATTTTTCTTATTTTAAGACTCCAGAACACGCTCGGCACTGGACTTGGTGTATCCGATGCTCGATACCTCTCTTGGGCAAAATCGGCAACACAACCAGCATCGAACTTGGTTGCTTTCTCTCCGATTACCTTTAGTTATTCTTCTTTAACTTACATTTGGTCCTGCGACCTGTACCATCTTCTATAACCAAGCTTCTTCTATCCTTACTTTATCTGCACATATCTGGCTCTACAACCTCCATTGCCTCTTGGGACAAGACTTGTTCTTGATTCAAACTTCTTCTATTCTTCATTTCTTTAACTTTTTCTTCTTTCCTTCATACTTTCAATGCTTGATTTTAAAATTCTTGCTATGTATCTATGAACCAAAGAGCATGAATTAGGTGAGTTGTTCTCCTTTTAATCATAGAATAAACAAAATTTGCTCAAAACAATAATAATTTCATAAAATATTACTAAAAAATTTGGTTTACCAAAATTTCTTATACTACCCTTTGCTTGTCCTCAAGCAAATACTAAAAACCAATAAAATCATTGTCCTTTTTTTCTCACCCTATTCTTCTAATAATCGAGAACATGCCCTTATAGAGTTCTAATCAAATAAATCAATCTATTAACAAGCATTTTCATAACTAAATATTATTTAATATGAATATACTAAAATTAAACCAAGAAAATAATTAAAATTGAGTATGCATAATTTAGCATATTTCACACACACACTACTCTGCTTAAGTGTATACGATTCAACTGTATCACTCATAAGTTTCATAGTACACCACGTCTCCACAGCTCACACACAATCAACAAGAATCAAAAGGTCTTTGTTCATGTAGTAACGAAGCTTATGGAAAATAGGTAAGTGAAAAAGGATACGAATAGTTCGCCCAAAACTTTCAAAGCACAGTAATCGACCACTTTTTAAAATTGAGTTTTTAAGCATTTTCACTTTTTTTTCATACTTCTTTCATAAAACCCATAACATGTAACCGAGTTCTTTATTTCGCAAAATTTTTCTTTTTCTTTTTTCTTCTTTTTCATTTAACAATTTAACTTCCTCAACACTCATCATTATTTACATTGGTTATCCCTTTTTTCATTACATTTCATCACCCACATCAACAATATCATCCCTACACCATCACTTTCTCCTTTTTCCTTTTAAGAATAAGAATCAATCTACTTAGCTCTAATAGTTTCAAGCCTAGGTTAATTTTTAAATTCGCATAAAAGCTAAAGGTTTCTTTTGCTAAGCGAGTTATTAAGAAAAATAGGTATATTAAACTCAAATGAGCTCACTAAAGGAAAATATTCATTGGGTAGGCTTTTTATGCTCAAAGGATAATTCCTAATGCCTTAATCATTTTTAAGCAACATGCATCAATGCCATTTTAATATAGTTCAAAGCAAGTTTTAGAGATACAAAAGCAAGGATGAACAACACTTTAAATATAGAAAAGAAAGCTAATTTTATTTAGGTAGTTAGAATAAGCTCAATCTCTCACATGGTTAAAGTATACTACTAAATTCTTATACTTTTCTCTTAATCAATCTACAAGGGTTAGAAATAGTTCAAGCAGTAAATTCCAAACAATTAGTCCACACTAGTTTTTTTTTTTTCTAATTCCTTTAATCAAATTCAAGTATGCACACTCTCTTTCCTAAGAAATGTGAGTGATTCATTAAAATTTTTAGAAAATTTAAATTTAAATCAACTTAAAAAATAAAGATAATGATAAGGACATGGTGTAACATTTTAGATGCATACAAGAGTTTTAGTTCAACACGTAATTTCAAAATGAAATTTTCACCCTTCACATTAAAATTCACATTGTCTTCAATGTGAAAAATAATGGTTTAATCAATAAATATGTGTTGGGATTGGTGCTTTACATCCGTCCTACATTAACTAATTAAATTTATTACTTCCCTCTTTTATACTATAAATGAGAGGGGTATGATGGGTTTTAAGGTGTGTGGAATAATTGAGAGTATTTGTGCTTTGAGTCTTTTATAAAATTAGGCCTATAAGTCATTTGGGTCCTTAATATTAATTCGGACCCTTTCAGTTTAAAATTTTATGCTCTCTTTATTTGTAAGTTTTGGAGCACTCTTCTAAATTTTGTATTCTCTTGTTTTGAAGATAATAAAATATTTTGCTCATCTTCGCCTGTAGATGTAGATCACATTGACCGAACCATTAAACATTGGTATCTTATTATTTTTGTTTGTTATTTAGTTGTTTAAAATCTCTTTTATTAATTTTCTAGGAATATTTTTTCACCAAATTGGTATCAAAACCTCTTTCGAGATTTTGGCAACGATGACGATAACAAAGGCTCATATTGAAAAGTTTGATCGGAGTGTCAACTTTGGAATGTGGCAGCTCAAGATGGAGGCCATCCTATTCCAGGATGAAGTTGAGTTAGCTCTTCAAGGAAAGGAGAAAAAGCCTGAGAATTTGGGTGATAAAGATTTTGTTGCTATGAATCAGAAGGCAAGATCGTGTATTATCTTAAATCTCTTTGATGAAGTTCTCCGGGAAGTCGTCACTGAAATAATTGCGAGAGGTATGTGGGAGAAGTTAAAAGCTTTATATATGAAGAAATCAGTGGAGAATCGACTTTATTTGAAGCAATCCTTGTATATGCTTTGGATGATAGAATGTATATTTATACTCTCGCATCTTGATAAATTTGATTCCATTGTTATGGCTTTGACAAATATAGATGTTAAAATAGATGATGAAGATCAGACCCTATTATTATTATATTCTCTTCCTCAGTCCTTTAAGTATTTTCGTGATACTATGATTTATGGGTATGATACAATCTCTTATCGGGAAATTAAATCTGCTTTAAAATCTAAGGAACAGATTGATAGGGATATAACTGAGAAAAGTAGTGGAAGTCAGGGAGAAGGCTTATTTGTTAGGGGTAGATCAGAGAAGAGAGACTTTGAAAATAAAAAATCTAAAGCTAGATCTAAATCCAGACATAAGAATTTAG